>CAUYQU010027235.1:0-61882 GCA_963574635.1 Cheracebus regulus | reverse complement strand
GGTGGGGAGTTGGGGAGAGATAGCATGGGGAGAAATGCCAGATATAGGTGAAGGGGAGGAAGGCAACAAATCACACTGCCATGTGTGT
This sequence comes from Cheracebus regulus, assembly GCA_963574635.1. NCBI lineage: Eukaryota > Metazoa > Chordata > Mammalia > Primates > Pitheciidae > Cheracebus > Cheracebus regulus. The sequence goes on along the minus strand of CAUYQU010027235.1, from coordinate 61,794 downwards.
ACCTATGCAACAATCTTGCATGTTCTTCACATGTACCCCCAAACCTAAATTGCAATAAAAAATAAAATTAAAAAAAAAAAAGTCTGTGGCAAGGCCTTCCTTGCTCTCTCTTCCTCTAGCTCTGGCCATGTAAGATATACCTGGTCCCCCTTTGCCTTCCACCATAATTGCGAGTTTCCTGAGGTTTCCTTAGACCAAGCAGATACTGGCACCACACTTCCTGTACAGTCTGCAAATCTGTGAGCCAGTTAAACCTCCCTTCCTTGTAAATTACCCAGTCTCAGGTATTTCTTTACAGCAGTGTGAGGACGGATTAATATAATGGTTATGTGACATTTTATGTTCTTCAAAACACATTGATCTGTATATCTGAAAATGGTGAACTTTTCTCTATATAAATTTTACCTGGAAAAGAAGTCTGAGTAAATAAAATTTCTTACAAAGGGTTCAAGCTTTTACAAAAGTATTTTCGAAGAAAAATTTTGTAATCTGTTTAGAAATCTCTGCCTCCCATTTTTTTTTCTGTGAATGAACTAATATTTTCTAGGATGCCAGAGAACCCAACGACAAATTCCCAGCTTTCATATAGGTGCCTACAGATATTGCAGAATTTCTCCATTTTAATTATAAATAGCACCTATGTTAGTGTTTTCAGCTAGAAAAATCAGACACGTATTAGCCTTTTGCTCTTATTCTTAATAAGTGATGTGTTCAATTATGGCTGCCTTGACTTTGATTCAAATTTATTTCCTTTTCTCTCTGTTCCTCTCACTATGTTAGTTTAGGCTTCTGTGCAATTTGAATTGAACAAGTAAATTTGATCTTTAATTTCTTTTCCTACCTGTAGGCTCTAATTCTTTCAGTTCATATTGAATATGGTGACCCAATACATCTCAAAATGCAGGCTTCATCAAATGGCCTAACATATCATGATTATGCCTTCCATTTGCCTTTAAATGCTTTGGATAATATGGCTTTAAACAAAATGTTCTCTCAAGAATAGGTGCCAAAGCATTTTGTTTGGTTTAACAATTATAATGTATACTTGAAAATAGTAAAGTAAGAATTTATTTTTCCCCAAATTATCTACCCAAATGAAAGATATACTTGTGTCCTTAAAAAGCCTTCCAAATTTTGGGGTACTCCATCTATTACTTTATTTTAAGTAATAATATATAATCGATGGAAGTCCTTTAGTCTTTAATGATGTCAATAAAAGCTAGTTTACGTGCTTATAGAAGTCTCTTGTTGGAGTCAAATACAGATGCTAAGAAATTTAACATGGATTTAATGAGGGATGTGATCTCCCTGTTATTGCAAGATTGTACATTGTAAACAAGCCTTTACAAATGTTTAACTGATTTCATAAGCTAAATTGCCTAAGAATATATTTCATTATTTTACATTAAAGTTTAAGTTGGCCAACTTCCTCCTCCCCGCTTTTTGTATGTTTTCGTAGAAACTTACCTATGTATCTATCATTTGTCTATTTATCTATCTTATCAGCCAAATCAGTTAAGAATAACATTGATGTATTTACTGTTCATCTGGATTATTTTGACTATCAGTGAAAGCTTTAATCAATCCACATTCTTTATGTTTAGCTTCTTCAACTTCTAAAAGAAATCAACAACTGATTTTCTTCTTCTTCCTCTTCTTCCTCTTCTTTTTTGAGATGGAGTCTCACTCTGTCACCTAGGCTGGAGTGAGTGCAGTGGTGCAATCTCAGCTCACTGCAACCTCTGCCTCCCAGGTTCAAGTGAGTCTCTTGCCTCAGCCTCCCGAGTAGCTGGGACTGCAGGTGTATAACACCATGCCCGGGTAATTTTTGTATTTTTAGTAGAGACAGGGTTTCACTATGTTGGCCAGGATGGTCTCAATCTCCTGACCTCGTGATCCACCCGCTTCAGCCTCCCAAAGTGCTGGGATTACAGGTGTGAGCCACTGCACCCGGCCAACAACTGATTTTCTATAGAATTCGGTGATGATTGACAAAATTTTGGTTTCTTAGTTTTGGTTCGTTCTTATACCACAACAGATACTTAAATAGATGTGCTGTCCTCAATATTTGCTAAACTCTCCTTTCTTTTAGTTGCAAAATTAATATTTTATTATATACAGCTGGCCTGAAAGACGGGTGCATATTGGGTGTTTATTGTGGCTTAGAGTAGAAGAGACAACACCAAAACTTCGACTATTTTTTCCTCTCGGATGTAGGAGTGCTTGTGAGGGTCTAAGCCCTATTCACATTGTTAGCAAATGTTAAGGCAAACTGAGGTGAGTCAGCATATCGGTGACTCATAATAACTTTCATAATTAGGCTCATATTTATGCATTTTTTAGGAGGAGAAAAACAAGCAGAGATAGAAATGATTTCATGATTTTGTGATGACAAATACATCAGTAAGTAGCCAAGCAATCAAGAGTAAATGCTACCAATTAATTTTGTGACAAGAAGAGACTTCTCTGTGTGCTTGGGGATCCTGTATTTACACTAAAAGTCTCAGCTGCCCAAACCTACAGAGGACCTGAGTGGCAGAGTGTGTGGACAGATGGCCTATTTTCTTCTCTGGGTTTGTGGAAGTTAGTATTTTCCCTTTCATGCTTAAATAACTTATGTTCATTCCCTCTCATGATTGATATTCTCTGTTTCAACTTAGATTTTCCCTCATAGAAACATGATGGTTTTACTGCCACAGTGAAATTATTTAGGTCTGTAAGTCAAAATTTTTCAATCTATATATGGATGGTTCAGTTATCTTTCTGAGCAATAATCATAATTCTCAGACATAAAATTAATATTCTCAAATGAAATTGATAAATGTAAAACAGAAGTGGGCTGCAGAAAACCCAGACTACATCCTTTTTTAATTCATCTAAGAATTACTGTGGACCCATCATGTATCAGGCTTTTCCCCAGACTTTTAGAAGATCTAAACATAGTGACCACCAAGGAGAAACTTCCGTATAGATAAAGAGTATTCTGAAGAGAGTATCTCAATTGTGTACTGAGAGGTATAATTACTATAAGATTTTCTTCCCACCTAACATAGAGTGCATTTTGACATGTTGAAGGCTAGAAGATGTCTCATAGAGGAGAGACCTTTGTGACTTTAAGTGCTTTCCCAGCTTAGCTGTAAAAATATCTCCTCCTACATAAACTAACTTTTCAGCCTAACTGGGCAGACAACTATCATATTGTTAATTTTATCAAAAATATCTGTGGTTGTGTGTGTGCATGTGTGTATGTGTGTGTGTGTGTGTGTGTGTGTTTTGCTCTGCTTAACAAATTGAGAAGAAATTTGTGCTTGCTCTGGCATTAGTTGAGAAAGGGAATATGTGAAAGAAACTAAAGTTATAAAGAGATAGAGGAGATGGGGCATGGTTCTGGAAGTGAGCAACTCCCTGTAGTATGAATGGTTTTAGACAAAAGGATATGAAATGCTCAGTTTTATGTTTTAAGTTCTGTTGGACTTCAATGTAACACTGTGCTGCTACTTTTTGAATCTTTAATAAAAGCCTATTATTTAAAATTGCTTGGTGAGAGTGGTGTTTGCCAGAAATCATATTAAAAGAGACTGTATATGACTTAAGGTCAACATAGGTTTGAAGGAAGTTGCAGTTGCTGGAAAAAAGATAAAAGTGAGTTGGGAAAATCATGAGAGGCAGGGCTCAGAGCTAGAAGTATAGATAATTAGGAGAAAATGTAAGCCCTGACAAGCTCCTGTAATTGGGCCTGAGTCGTTTTGGTTTTTTCTCCGGGTTTGTATAAGTTATGACTTCTCCTTTCATGCTTAGAGGACTTGGAGACATGGACATGGAATTAACCATCTAGACTGAGATAGAGAAAAATTCTGAAAGTAATATTTATAAATTTAGAATTCCTTCTCTGAAAATCAGTAAAGAAACATTATGAAGTGACATCAGCAAGATGGCAGAGTAAAAGATACTAGCCTTTGTCCCCCAGAAAAAAGAATTAGACAGCTCCCCCTGAATTAAAATAGCCCTGAGAGAGCTTGGGAGCCAAATCAGGATGCTGCAGAAACACAGTAGAATAAAATAACAGAGACTAACTCCACAGAAAGTATATGGAGTATAGCTTCATTCTGCCTACATCATTCCATCCTCCATTGCAACATGGCTTATGCCAAAAAAATTCTCCATGGCCTAGAAGTTTCCTCATGGATAAAAAGTATAGCAAGTGACCTACCAGCTACCCTATCTTTTCAGGTCTCTTCTCTAATGACCTGCTTCATTAGAGTTTCACTGCACCCAGATGGCTGGGAAGATCAGCATGCTCAGTATATCTGGGATGTCTGGAGACAGCTAGAAACAAAGAAGAACTGCAGGAGCTTGAGTGTCAAGCACAACGTGGGCACCACTCTGGTCCTCAATGGCCTGTTCTTCAAAGGATCCCAGCAGCCTTCACTGCTGAGGACCTCAAGAGCCCTCATGGTCACCACAGAATCCTCACTGCTTCCACCAATAAGAATCCTATTATGGCTGCTTCAAACACCATAGCCACCACTGTAGTAAGTGTACCTGTGCCCTGGTGCTGGAGTCATAATTATTCCATATGTGCTCACGCTCTATACCTTGGTTTTGCAGCCACCCTGTGAGTGCCCGTGCATCACAAACTGGCAAGACCACTGCCATGAGCATTCCTGTGTGCCAGATCTGGCACCAAGAAAGAATCCCCTTAACCATAACTTCCTCTTATGGGAGAAACAGAGAACGGGTGAAACCCATCAGCTTTCTCCACTAAGAGCCTCAACAACATTGACTACTGTCATGAACGTCCACAGTCTTGGCTGCTGAGGAACCCAGTGGTCTTCTGATCTTAGCTGATGGGGCTAAATAGACTATACCACTGTGCCCAGAGCCAGAACCACTTCACCCTACTCAGCTGACACCCTGTACCCACTATAGCTAAAGATCTTTCCTCACTAAAACCAATTCATAAATCCTAGAACAGATGAATGTTCTCCTAAATAATCAAGGAAACTTGAAACCACCGAAGGAAAACAATCATTTTCTGGTACCCAACTGCAAAGAAATGGATATATACAAATGTGTAACCAAAGATTCAAAATATTGTTTTAAAAAAGCTCAGTGAGCTATAAAACGAACACACAGACAGACAGACAACACAATCATATCAGGAAAACAAATCATGAAACAACCTAGAAGTTTAACAAAGAGACAGAAATCATAAAAAGGAACCAAATGGAAATTCTACAGCTGAATTATAGAATGAATGAAATTAAAAAATGAATCACAGAGCTTGAACATCAGACTCTATCAAGCAGAAGAATGAATCTACAAACTCAAAGATGGTTCATGGGAATTATCAGTCAGAGGAGAAAAAAAAAAAACAGAATTGGGAGGTGGGTGGATCACAAAGTCAGGAGTTCAAGACCAGCCTGGCCAAGATGGTGAAACCCCCGTCTCTACTGAGTATACAAAAATTAGCCGGCGTGGTGGTGGGCACCTGTAATCTCAGCTACTCAGGAGGCTGAGGCAAGGAATTGCTTGAACCTGGTAAGTGGAGGTTGCAGTGAGCTGAGGTCACCCCATTGCACTCCAACTTTGGGTGACAGAACAAGACTCCATCTCAAAAAGAAAAAAAAAAGAAACAAGAAGAGTGAAGGAAGACAGTTCTATGTGATTTTTAGAACAATATAAAAGAAGCCAATGTATGCATTTTGACTTCCATCAGAAGGGGAAGAGAAAAAGAGAAGGAAGATATTTTGTTAGAAAAATCACTAAAAACTTCCCAAATTTTGGGAGGAGGGGTGCACATGGAGAAATGGACATCCCGATTCAGGAAGCTGAAAGATTCCTAAACAGGGTTGATATGGTTGGCTGTGTCCCCACCCAAATCTCATTTTGAATTCTCATGTGTTGTGGGAGGGATCTGGTGGAAAATAATTTAACCATGGGAGCAAGTCTTTCCCTTGATGTTTTCATGATAGTGAATCAGTCTCATGAGATCTGATAGTTTTAAAAAGAGATGTTCTCCTGCACAAGCTCTCTCGTTTCCTACCACCCACCATCCATGTAAGATGTGACTTGCTCCTCCTTGTCTTCCACCATGATTGTGAGGCCTCCCCAGCCATGTGGAACTGTAAGTCCATTAAACCTCTTTCTTTTGTAAATTGCCCAGTCTCAGGTATGTCTTTGCCAGCAGCATGAAAAAGCAGACTAATACAGTAAATTGGTATTGGTAGAGTGAGGTATTGCTGAAAAGATACCTGAAAATGTTGAAGTGACTTTGGAAGTGGGTAACAGGCAGAGGCTGGAACAGTTTAGAGGGCTCAGAAAAAAAAACAGAAAAATGTGGGAAAGTCTGGAACTTTCTAGAGACTTATTGAATGGCTTTGCCCAAAATGCTGATAGTGATATGAACAATAAAGTCCAGGCTGAGGTGGTCTTAGATGGAGATGAGGAACTTGTTGGGAACTGGAGTAAAGGTGATTCTTGCCATTTTAGCAAAAAGACTGGTGACATTTTGCCCCTGCCCTAGAGATTTGTGGAACTTTGAACTAGAGAGAAATGATTTAGCGTATCTGGCAGAAGACATTTCTCAGCAGCAAAGGATTTAATAGGTGACTTGGGTACCGTTAAAGGCATTCAGTTTTTGAAAGGGAAACAGAGCACAAAAGTTTGGAAAATTTGCAGCCTGACACTGTTATAGAAAAGAAAATCCCATTTTCTGAGGAGAAATTCAAACTGGATGCAGAGATTTGCGTAAGTAAGGAGGAACCAAATGATAAACTCCAAGACAAACAGGAAAATGTCTCCAGGGCATGTCAGAGGTCTTCCTGGTAGTCTCTCCCATCATAGGTCTGGATGCCTAGGAGGAAAAAGTGGTTTTTGTGGGTGAGGCCCAGGGTCCCCATGCTGTGTGCAGTCTAGAAAGTTGGTGCCCTGCATCCCAGCTGCTCCAGCCATGGCTGAAAGGGGCCAATGTAGCACTCAGGCCAGGGCTTCAGAGAGTGTAAGTCTTAAGCCTTGACAACTTTCATGTGGTATCAAGACTGACAGTGCACAGAAGTCAAGAACTGGGGTTTGGGACCCTCCACCTAGATTTCAGAGAATGTATGAAAACACCTGAATGTCCATGCAGAATTTTGCTGCAGGGGTGGGGCTCTCATGGAGAAACTCTGCTAGGGCAGTGTGGAAGGGAAATGTGGGGTCAGAGCCCCCACACAGAGTCCCCACTGGGACACCACCTAGTGGAGCTGTGAGAAGAGGGCCACCATTCTCCAGACTCTGGAACTATAGACCCACTGACAGTTTGCACCACGTGCCTGGAAAAGCCACAGACACTCAATGTCAGCCTGCGAAAGCAGCCAGGAGGGGTGTTGTACCCTGCATAGTGAAAGGGGCAAAACTGCCGAAGACCTTGAGAACCCATCTCTTGCATCAGCATGACCTGGATATGAGGCATGAAGTTAAATGAGATTATTCTGGAACATTAAGATTTGACTGCCCTGCTGGATATTGGACTTGCATGGGGCCTGTAGTCCCTTTGTTTTGGCCAATTTCTCCTACTTGGAATGACTGTATTTACCCAATGCCTGTAACTCCATTGTAGCTAGGAAGTAATTAACTTGCTTTTGATATTACAGGCTCATAGGTGGAAGGAGGGACTTGCCTTGTCTCAACTGATACTTTGGACTGTGGACTTTCATGTTAATGCTGAAATGAGTTAAGACTTTAGGGGACTGTTGGGAAGGCATGATTGGTATTGAAATATAAGGACATGAGATTTGGTAGGGGTTTGAGACAGAATGGTATGGTTTGTTGTGTCCCTTTCATCTTAAATCTCCATGTGTTCTATGAAGGACCCAGTGGGAGGTAATTGAATCATGGGGGCAGGTCTTTCCTGTGCTGCTCTCATGATAGTAAATAAGTCTCATGAGATCTGATAGTTTTAAACAGGGAAGTTCCCCTGCAAAAGCCCTCTCTCTTTGCCTGCCACCATTCACATAAGATGTGACTTGCTCCTCCTTGCCTTCCACCATGATTGTGAGGCCTCCACAGCCATGTGGAAGTGTAAGTCCATTAAACTTCTTTCTGTTGTAAATTGTTCAGTCTTGGGTATGTCTTTATCAGCAACAAGAAAATGGACTAATACAAGGGTCAAGTCAAAGAAGACTACACCAATATATATAATAAAATAGCCAAACCTGAGGATAAAGGTGGCTCATGCCTGTAATCCCAGCACTTCGGGAGGCCGAGGTGGGTGGATCATGAGATCAGGAGATTGAGACCATCCTGGTCAACATGGTGAAATCCCGTCTCTACTAAAATATAAGAACTTAGCTGGGCATGGTGGTGCGTGCCTGTAGTCCCAGCAACTCAGGAGGCTGATGCTGGAGAATTCCTTGACCCTGGGAGGTGAAGGTTGCAGTGAGCCGAGATCATGCCACTGCACTCCAGTTTGGCAATAGAGTAAGACTCCGTCTCAAAAAAAAAAAAAAGAAAGAAAGAAAAAAAGAGAATTTTGAAATTAGCAAGAGAAAAGAAAAGACCTGGCAAAACCATCTTTCAAAAATTAAGGAGAGATTAAGTTTTCCCCATTCAAACAATCACTGAAGGAGTTTTTTAGCACTACACCTGCCTTATAAAAAATACTTAAGGGGTTTCTTCAAACTGAAATAAAAATATGCTAAACTGCACAAGAAAAAATACAAAAGCATAAGTTTTATCAATGAAAGTTCTGAATATGCAGAAAAATATATATTAATGTGATAGTGTGTAATTTAGTGTTAACTCTATTATAGAAGTTAAAAGATAAAAAATTGTTTATAGATACACAATGTAAAAAGAATCAAACTTTGACTACAAGAACATAAATTATGTGTATATGTGGGAGTAAAAGTGTAGTGTTTTATAAACTTAAAACAGAAAATTACAGCTACAAGCTATTTTAGGCAAGCTTTGAGCTGATCACAGAAAAAAGTCTCTAATACACAAATAAGAAAAAGGATGACAGCAAATCACTAAAAAACATGAGCAAATAACAATGAAAGATGGCAACAGAGGAAAAGAATGACAAAAACAACCACAAAATGGACAGAAAACAACAAAATGGCAGTACTAAGTTCTCACCTATTAATAATTACCATAAATGTAGATGGATTAAATTCACCAATCAAATGGGACAGCTTGGATGAATGTATTAAACAAATACAATATCCAGTGATATGTTACTTACAAGAGACTCACTCTAGATTTAAAGAACTGAAAAGGCTGAAAGTAAGAGGATAAAAAAAGCTATTTCACATAACTGGCAAAGAAAAGAAACCAAAAGTGGCTACTCTCATACATAATATATGTAAAGTACAAAATGATGTATAAAGACTAACATCATTATGAAATGATAAAATAGTCAATTCAATAGGAAGCTATAGCAGTTATAAATATATAAACACTCAACATCAGAGCACTTATATATAAAGCATATACTGCCAAATCTGAAGATAGAAATCTACAGCAAAACAATAAAAGTAGGGGATCTCAATATCACACTTAAAATAATGAAGAGAACATCCTGAAGAAAAATCAGTAAAAAACAAAAACGAAAACAAAACAGCTGCCTTGAACAACAATATCCCAAATAGACCTAACAGACATATACAGAACTTACTACCCGAAGGGAAGTGGGCACTTATTCTTCTCAAATACACGTAGAAAGTTGTCTGGGACAGAGCATGGGTTAGATCACAAAACAAGCCTTAACAAATTTAAGAAGATCAAAATCATGCCAAGTAGAGTTCTGAACATAATGAAATGAAGCTAGAAACCAGTAACAGCAAGCAAACAAAAATTTACAAATACAAAGAAATGAAACAACACACTCCTGAATAGCAATTGGATCAAAGAGGAATCAAAAGGGAATTTAAAAAGTATCTTGAGATAAACAAAATAACACGACATACCAATAGCTATGGGATGCAACAATAACAGTGCTAACAGGAAAATTTACTGTGGTAAACTCCTGCATTAAAAAAGAACTATCTCAGGTGAAATAGTCTAACTTTATACTTCAAGGAATTAGAAAAAGAAGCAAATGCTAAGTCCAAAGTTAGGAGGGGGAAGAAAACAATAAAAATTAGAGCAGAAATAAATCAAGCAGAGAATAAAACAACTACAGAAAAAAAATCAAAATCATTTTTTTTAATTTTCAATTTTTATATTTTGTGGATACATTCTAGTTGCATACACTTATAGGGTACATGAGGTGTTTTCATACAGATGTGCAATGTGTAATAATCACATCATGGGAGATGGGGTATCCATCCTCTCAAAAATTTTCCCTTTGTATTATAAACAATCCAATTATATTCTTTTAGTTATTTTAAAATGTACAATTAGGTTATTATTGACTCTACTTACCCTGTTGTGCTGTCAAATACTAGGTCTCATTCACTCCTTCTGTTTTTTTTTACCCATTAATCATCCCCACATTCTTGTTAACCCTTAACCACTACCATTTCCAGCCTGTGATAACCATTCTTGTACTCTCCATACCCAAAGGTTCAATTGTTTTTATTTTTAGATCTCACAAATAAGCGAGAATGTGCAATGTTTTTCTTTCTGTGCCTGGCTTATTTCACCTAACATAATGACTTCCAGTTCCATCCATGTTCTTACAAAAGACTGAATCTCATTCTTTTTTATGGTATTACATTGTGTATATGTACAACATTCTCTTTATCCATTTATCTGTTAATGAACACTTAGGTGGCATCCAAATCTTGACTATTGTGAACAGAATTGCAACAAACGTGAGGTGCAATTTATTTAGTATATTTATTTTCTATGTTTTGATTATGTACCCAGTAGTGGGATTGATGGATCATATGGTAGTTCTATTTTTAGTTTTTTGAAGAATGCCCAAACTGTTCTCTATAGTGATTGTAATAATTTCCATTCCCACCAATAGTATATGAGGGTTCCCTTTTCTCCACATCCTTTCCAGCTTTCTTATTGCCTGTCTTTTGTATATAAGTCATTTTAATTGGGAGTGAGATAATATCTTATTGAAGTTTTGATTTGCATTTCTCTGATAATTAACGATGTTAATCACCTTTATCTATGTCTCTTTGCCATTTATATGTCTTCTTTTGAGAAATGTCTACTCAAATCTTTTGTCCATTTTAAAAACAGGCGAAGATAGGTAGGGATGAAGCAGACTGGAATCCTGGGACCCCTCTTGATCTGTGATGACAACAGTTGAAGGCTGTACACTCAGTATAACTCTTCACCAGGTTTTGGGAGATCCAGTCTAACTTGAGTGTGAACTTTGTCTCTTGAGTGACCTGAACACTTCCGTGGAAGCTGCAGCTAGCCCAGCTGTGACTCAGTTACTCCTAATGAAAGTAAAATGCACCTGAGGCCCAGTGCAGTGCAACTTAGCATCTCTTCTTGACCCTAAATGATGGTCTCACTACTGGGACTTTTACCTTGAATTCACTTCCTCCAGTACATTTTCTGTATCAGTGGTCTCCAAATCAGGGAGGGTAATGTCTGATTATTAAAATATATTAACTCTTCTATTTGTATTAGTTTTATACAAAGCATTGTATAGATTCAGGAAGTTCACAAAGATCATTCACATTTTTTTCCTCCTCCGATGCAACAACTTCTACAGTTTCCCCTCTTACTATTGGTCAATCTTTTAGAGACAGTCTCGCTCTGTCACTCAGGCTAGAATACAGCAGCACAAACAAAACTCATTTCAGCTTCAAATTCCTGGGCTTACGCTATTATCCTGCCTCAACCTGTCGAGTAGCTAGAACTACAAATGCACGCCACCACACTTGGCTATTTTTTTTTTTTAAGAGATGGGGTCTTGCTTTGTTGCCTAGGCTGGCTGACCTTATACTCTTGGCCTCAAAGGAATCGCCTACCTTGGCCTCCCAAATGCTGAGATTTCTGACATGAGCCATTTACACTCAGCCACTGTTTGTCAATCTTTTGTCAGAATAGGGAAAGGAGCTCTTGGATATTTTCCTTAAAGTTTTTTTTTTTTTTTTTTAAGCTTCTAGTTTTAGTTTTGTGTTTTTTCTTCACTTCTATGAATTCCTAGTACCTCAAATTTCTTAGTCTTTTGGAACTTTGCAGCATAAGCTAGGATGTTTTAAAATGACTTTTCACACTTAGCTTTAGCTTAGCTTTAATCTCTTTACCTAAGTCATATATCCCTAGCCTTTTTGCTTTTCAGCTTCCAACATTTTATTGCTGTGGTCTCTCTCTAATTTTCTTTGTGGTTTAATGCTATTCACATTATATTTTTACTGTTATTTATTGTGGTTTGGGGAGAGAGCCAAAGAGGATGTGTATGTTAAATATGATAACTTTATCTGCAAGTATTTTTATGTGTATTAAACTTATTAATATTCAAAGCATATAATGATATAACTTATACTTGAAAGCACATATATTTTACTGATTGTTTGCACAAGACAAATTTCGGAGATCAATATTCACATTGGCCAGAGAGTTCCTTCTAATTTAATAAATTATATTGATGGTAAATTGTGCCAGAAATTCTGCAGAGCTTGTAGATTTCCTAGCAAATAAAACGTGTTCATGTGAAACATTAATTCCTCTATATTTGAGGGCAGACACAAATCTTTTTTAAATAAAAAAGCTATTTAAATCCAGTGGGTGAGCATCAAGAGCAGTGGGACATCTGTCCATTTAAATTATTGGAAAATTGAGCAATTCAAGACATCAAACACTCAGATGCTTTTATGCAGTAAAATATGTACAATCTAATGATGTGGCTTTAGTAATGAGGAAGGGCCAGGTGAAGTAATGATCCTGCATTGATTCCCAGTTGTAGAAATCTCTTAATGCACCAATTTCACAGATCTGCACTCTAACTTCAGCCTAATAATGTGTGACAATAGGGTGCCACTGCTGCAGTCTCATAGAAACTGCTCACCTGGAGAGAAGTCACAAAAACATTTAAGTCTATGTATAGGAATCAGATCAATATTTTATTTTTGAGATCCCTTTAGTTAAACTTAGATAGTTGTGACACTATTTGCTTTAACTTTACATATGGCTTTAAAGTGTGTTTTTTCTACATATTATTGGATAACAGACTTTAGCTTTGACTATTGAGAAAGTTGGGCTCCCCCGCCTCTTTCAAGAACCAGATGGTGTATATTATTTGGGGCTAAATGGTTATGCTATGGCAAAATGATTTTTCTTTTAAAAATATTTATTTAAATTTTGTAATAAAAAGGACAATCAAATAAATCTTGATCTTGGTCATTTCCTGTGCTCCTTCATCCTATATTACATTAAGACGTAATGATATCTGAAACATCCTCTTTCTGAAAGCACCATTCATTATGTAATTACATTTCAGCAAGGTACCAGCCTTAAGCCAGCCTAACGCATAAAATGAATGAGCCTAGACTCTGCCCGCGACATGTTACTGTACACCTGTGAAGGACCCTGGCAACATGTTAAAAAGTAAAATGTTTTAATGCAATTTAGTTTAGACTGTGTTTCTTTCATTCTGACTTCCTCTCTGTCACATGTCCCTTCAAGAAGGGTGGATCGGGTACCTTTGGGATTCAACTAAGGGGAGGTAGATATGGGAATACCATTAGTTTGTGTTCAAGGGGATATAACCGAGTGTGTCACAGTCATGTTCATGTATAGTTCAGTTGTCGTCTATTGCAACATACCATTTCCTTTAGCACACACTGGATATATATGGGTCGTAAAAAAGAAACACATTTTGAAATGTACAGAAGCAGAAGCATGTCATTGGAAAATGTGTTTCATCATTGGATGTGCAAAACTTAAGTGCAAGATTTAGTTCTCACTGAGCTTGTTGAAACAGAGAACCTTTCCTTGAAAACCGGACTAAACAAAGCAGCAAATAAAATTATAAGCACACCACATTTTACTTTGGATGGAAATCATGTGAAACATATTTTATTGGTGTTCTCAGGTTTTTAGGACACAAATGTGTAGCCGCAGCTCTACAGATAGCAAGACTGTCTATATGTGGAATCATTAAGTATCTCAACATGTCAGAGCCTAGTGGATATGATGTAATTTAGTCTGCTGAAGTCTGACAGTTCAATATGAAACTGCAGGAAAAAATTGCCTCCAACATAGCAAAATGGCCCAGAAAACCCCAAGTAGTCTTACATATTTCATCATTAAGCCAATATATACTAAGAATAACTTTATTACACAAATACGTAGCTCAACCTCAAATAGTGACAGTTTAATCTGAGAGTACTGTTAAAAATAATTTTCAAAAGAAATGGAAAATCATGACTTTCATGCACGTGGAAAAATGAATCCGTGTTAAGGATTTTATTTAACTCATTAATTAGGAAACTGGTAAGATTTCCCTAAAGGGAAATCCAGAAAACATATTTAAAGATCAGGAATATGGAAATGAATGTGCAAATGGAGATAAAACTCGCTTTAGCCACAGTGGGGGAGAGATGTTTTCCATGTCTACAGACAAGAATTTGGGTATTGCTATCAACTATCTATAACCTACAGAGTTATAAAAGAGCTCCTAAAGAATCAGAATAAGGTAACTCAGAAAGGTGTGCTCTAGACAGGGGTGGGCAAACCTTTTCTGTAAAGAGCTACACAGTAAATATTTTAGGCCTTGTGGCCATATTGTCATTGCTGTAACTACTCAACTCAGCCACTGTGGAGCTGAAATAATCATAAATAATATGTAAATACACTGTTGCACCTGTGTTCAAATACCATTTTATTTACAAAACCAGATGATGGGCTGGACTTGGCCAGAGGTGGTGGTTTGCTAACTTCTGCTCTAGACAATGCACAGTTGTTTGTTGAAGCACATATTTCCCTCTTATGCTCTAAGTTCTAGGCTGAAGAATTCCTGATCATCGCTCAGGTGTTCGAAGCTAGACGCAACTTTGGGAGAGAAACAGTTTAATTGTGATTCCTACTTACGCTGAAATCTTTTTTTTTTTTTAATTTGTGCATAAAGAGAAGAAATACATTAGAATTCCTGCTTGAACGTTTCAAATCTCAAGGGGACTATGGACTTTATATTTTTTCTTTGGTCCTGAATCGTCATCAAAATTCAATTATGTCTCAGGATTTTTCTCCCATAGTTAAAAAATATATCTATCTGAGTGATGATGGTTGTTACTTTTAGGAAGATTTTTTTTCAAAGATAATTAACCCGTATTTTTTAGTATCTTTATTTGGAGGGTTTGTCTGAATTTTTCAGTTAGCATTATTGTGCACAGAAGTCCCATTCTGTTGATTCTTTAAATACTTCAAATGTCCACTTAGCATTACATAAAATAATAAAATGATCTTCATTTAATGTTTTTCTGACTTTTTATGGTCTCACTAAAATAATGAGACATATTTTGTTCATTCTTTTCTATTCTGAACCATTTCTTTTGACTTTAGAAAATCTGGAATTAATATGCTTTGATAAAAAAAATTTAAAGATGATACTATACTATTTGGAATATTTTAATGCTGGTTTGATAAATGAAGTGTGCTTAGATATTAAAATACATTTTTATTTATTAATGTTGAGTAAATTTTGTAAAATGAATCTACTGTATAAGAAATTTTATATGCATTTCTGACTATAGGTCTAATTTTTTAGGGATAAGAGTAGTGTTCTATATCCCAAATCATAATTTTTACTTCTACCAAACCACTCAAAGTAAGAAAAAAGGAAACATTATGAGACCACATTTATGAAAGAGGTAAGGAAATCTATTTTAAATAAGCAAAAGTTATAAATTACAAATAAGTTTAAACATTTAAATATTTTAAATTAAAAACACAGTCTCAATGACAAAAGGAATGTTACACAAAATAAAAAGATGAAACACAGAACAGGAAATGACATTGATAATTTATAGGTACCAATTGTTAATTGATATATATCCAGAATCTAGGATGAATGGCAATTAAGAAAACATAGGCAATGCAATAGAAAAATTGACAATGATATGAATTCCTCAATGCAGAAATTCTCATGTCTAATAAAGCCTAATGGCCAATAAACAGATGATAAAGTTACCAATGTTCTTATATGCTATCAAGGGAATTAAAATTAAAACAAAAAACTAAAAATAAAATAAAAAATGAGAAATAACTGTACTTTAAAAAATGGTTAATATTACAAAACTCTTCTGCTTGTTAATTGTTGTCCAGTTATATGGTACCACCTAAACCTGTGTAAGGCAGAAATGCCTGGAAGGCAGAGAGACCAATTCATTTGTTGAATGCCAGAAATGCTCTCAACACCATACATAACCATTTGGTAACGTCTGTTGAAGTTGAAACTGTGCGTAAGTGATGACTTGGCATTTCAACTTCTAGGAATCAATTGAAGATACTTTTGTACACGCACAAAAGAAGGCACAGAAAGAAAACTTTTATTTTTTGTTTCATTTTTTATTATTTCCATAGTTTTGGGTAACGGGATGTTTGGTTACATGCATAAGTTCTTCAGTGGTGATTTCTGAGATTGTGATGCAACCATCACCCAACCAGTGTACACTGTACCCCATATACTTTCATCCATCATCTCCCTCCCACCTTTCCCCCAGTATCCCCAGAGTCCATTATCTCATTCTTATGCATTTGTGTCCTCATGGCTTAGCTCCCACTTATAAGTGAGAACATACCATATTTGGTTTTCCATTCCTGAGTTACGTCATTTAGAGTGACAGTCTCCAACTCCATCCCAGTTGTTGTGAATGTAATCATTTTATTCCTTTTTATGACTGAGTAGTATTCCATGGTGTGTATGTATATGTGTGTGTGTGTATGTCTGTGTGTGGTATGTGATATATATATATATATCACAGTTTCTTTATTCACTCATTGATTGATGGGCATTTAGGCTGGTTCCATATTTTTGCAATTGTGAATTGTGGTGCTATCAACATGTGTGCAAGTGTTTTTTAAGTATTTCTTTTCCTTTGGGTAGATACCCAGTAGTGGGATCACTGGATCAAACAGTAGTTCCTTTTTTACTTCTTCAAGAAGTCTTCCCACTGTTTTCCATAGTGGTTGTACTAGTTTACATTCCCACCAGCAGTGTAAAAGTGTTCCATTTTCACCACATCCACACTAACATCTATTATTTTTTTGTTTTTTAATTATGACCATTCTTGTAGGGGTAAGGTGGTATTGCATTGTGGTTTTGATTTCCCCGATCAGGAAATGTTGATCGGGGAAATCAACATTTGATAATGTTGAGCATTTTTTCATGTTTATTGGCCACTTGTAGATATTCTTTTAAGAATTGTCTATTCATGTACTTAGCCCACTTTTTGATGGGATTGTTTGATTTTTTCTTGCTGATTTGTTTATGTTCCTTGTAGATTCTGGATATTAGTCCTTTGTCGAATGTATAGATTGTGCAGATTTTCTCCCACTCTGTGAGTTGTCTGTTTACTCTGCTGATTATTTCTTTCGCTGTGCAGATGCTTTTAGTTTAATTATACCCCATCTATTTGTCTTTGTTTTTCTTGCATTTGCTTTCGGTTTCTTGGTCATGAATTCTTTGCCTAAGCCAATGTCTAGAAGAGTTTTTCTGATGTTATCTTCTAGAATTTTTATGGTTTCAGGTCTTAAAGTCTTTTTTCTGTTTTTAGCTTATTTTTGTATTGAAAGATGAGGATCCAGTTTCATTCTTCTATTTGCGGCTTGTCAATTATCCCAGCAGCATTTGTTGAATATGGTGTCCTTTTCCCACTTTATATTTTTGTTTGCTTTGTTGAAGATTGGTTGGCTATAAGTATTTGGCTTTGTTTCTGGGTTCCCTCCCCTTTTTCCTGGGGATGAGGCTTCCTGAGAGTTGACTGCGGTGATTGTTATTGCTTTTTTGAGTCTAGCCACCCAGCAGGGTTTACCAGGCTCTGGGTTGGTGCTCGGAAAAAGAGTCCTGTGATATGATTCATCTTCAGGTCTCCCAGCTATGGATATCAGCACCTGCTCTGTTGGAGTTGGCAAGGGAGTGAGGTAGACTGTGGAAGTCTTTGGTTGTAGTTTTTTTTAGTGCCCTGGTTTTCTTGAACGCTGGTTATGCTAGCAGTGAAGTTGTCATGTGGGCAGACTCAGGATCTCTGGTTAGCCAGGGTGTTGCAGGTGGTGGAATTAGCTGTTGTTTTCTCTTTCTTTCTTTCTTTTTTTTTTTTGAGATGAAATCTCACTTTGTCACCCAGGCTGGTGTGCAGTGGCTCGACCTCAGCTCACTTCAACCTCTGCCGGCCCTGGTTCAAGCCATTCTCCTGGCTCATCCTCCCAAGTAGCTGGGATTACAGGCTTCTGCCACCATGCCTGGCTAATTTTTTTGTATTTTTAGTAGAGACGGGGTTTCACCATCTTGGCCAGACTGGTCTTGAACTCCTGACCTTGTGGTCCACCCACCTCGACCTCCCAAAGTGCTGGGATTACAGGTGTGAGCCACCGTGCCTGGCTATTTTCTTTTTCTATAGAGCAGGATTGTTCTGTTGTAAGTTGTTGTAATGGCTCGAGTTGGTTGGCCTCCAGCCAGGAGGTGGCATTTCCAAGAGAGCACCAGCTGCAGTAGTAGAAGAGGGATATAAGCTTGCCTAAATTGGCCAGGATAAGTATTCACATTTCTCAGCAGTGGGTGGGGCTCTAGAGCTCCTAGGAATTTGTGTCTTTTGTCTTTGGCTACCAGTGTAGGTAGAGAGATCAGCAGGTGGGGACAGGATTAGGCAAGTCTGAACTCTAACTCTCTTTGGGTGGGACTTGCTGTGGTCACTGTTGTGGGTAGAGGGTGGTTCTCAGGACAATAGATGTTCCAAAAGGAATTATGGCTGTCTCTGCTATCTTATACAGGTTGCCAGGGAAATCAGAAGTGATCAGTTTCACCCAGTTCCTACAACGCAGCAAAGCCAGTCACACTCTCACTGTGCCCCACCAACAGTGCTGAGTTTACATCCAGGCCGCTGGTATGTAGTGCTGAGATCTTTTCCCAGGCTACAGGCTTTCCTGCTGAGAAAGCAAGCAGGGTTTTCAGGCCTTGTCCCTCTCCACCTACGAATGAGATCAGCTGTGGCTTCTGTGCTTGTATCTGCACTTCTAGATTCTACTAGATTCTACTCAGGAAAATTTATGCTCAGTCAGAATTATTACAAAGTCCAGCTAGAAGCTTTATTCACCTTGTAGCCTGTCTCTAATTCTGCGAGCTGCCTTCGCCAAGGAACTCTGTGAGTTAAAGTCAGGGAGTCAGGGACGACTTTCCCGGGATTTAGCTGGGGACAAGAAATGCCTAAAGGCTCTTCTCACTCTTTCCTTCCTTCCTTCCTCTTTTTTCTTTCTTTCTTTCTTGCTCTTTCTCTCTCTTTCTTTCTTTCTTTTTCTTTCTTTCCTTTCTTTCTCTCTCTCTCTTTCTCCTTTCTTTCTCCCCTTCCTTCCTTCCTTCTTTCCTTTCTTCTTTCTTTATTTTCTTTCTCGCCTTCCCTCCCTCCTTCCTTTTCTTTCTCTCTTTCTTTCTTTCCCTTTCTTTCTCTTTCTCTCTCCCCTCCCTCCCTCCTTCCTTCCTTTCTTCCTTCTCTTCCTCCCTCCTCTTTCTTTCTTTCCTTCTTTCTTTCTTTCCTCTCTTTCTCTCTGTCTCTTTCTCTCCCCTGCCTTCCTTCCCTCCTTCTTTTCCTTTCTTTCTTTCTCTCTTTCTCTCTTTCTTTCTCCCTTTCCTTTTCTTTCTTTCTTTCTTTCTTTCTTTCTTTCTTTCCTTCCTTTCTTCCTTGATGAAGTCTTGCTCTGTCACCCAGGTTGGAGTGTAGTGGCATGGTCTCAGCTCACTGCAATCACTGCTTCCTCTGCTTCCTAGGTTCAAGTGATTCTCGTGCTTCAGCCTCCTGAGTAGCCAAGATTACAGGTGCCTACCACCATGCCCAGCTAATTATTTTATATTTTTATTAAAGAATGAGTTTCACCATGTTGGCCTGGCTGGTTTTGAACTCCTGACCTCAAGTGATCTGCCCACCTTGGCCTCCCAAAGTGCTGAGATTATAGGCATGAGCCATTGCACCAGGCCCCACTGTTTCTCCTACTTTCGTATTTCCCTTGTTTCCCTAAATCCATTTCAACTCTAGGTAAGGTTAAATCTTTCTCCCATGATCTGGATTTTCAGAATAATCAGTAAGGATGTGTGTTCATAGGCAAACTTTTCCACCTCTCACACTTTGGGAACTCATGTTTTTTTTTGGCTGTCCCATGGAGTTTGCAGTAGCACACTGCTTCTTTCAAAAGCTCTGTGGATTCTTTCAGTTTTCCTGATATGTTCCTGAAGTTGTTCTTTGATATGGTTTGGCTGTGTTCCCAACCAAATCTCATCTTGACAACTAGGTGAGTGCTATGTTAATATTTATATAACAAATTTATCCCCAACAAAATCACATCTTTCCATGTATTATGGGAGGGACCCGGTGGGAGATAATCGAATCATGGGGGCAGGTCTTTCCCATGCTGTTCTTATGATAGTGAATAAGTCTCATGAGATCTGATTTTTAAAAGAGGTGTTTTAAAAAGAGGTGTTCCCCTGTACAAGCTCTCTTACTTTTGGTTCGTCATCATCCACATAAGCTGTGACTTGCTCCTCCTTGCCTTCTGCCATGATTGGGAGGCCTCCCCAGCCACGTGGAACTGTAAGTCCAATTAAACTTCTTTCAATTACTCAGCCTTGGGTATGTCTTTAACAGCACTGTGAAAACAAACTAATGCAATAAATTGGTATCAGTAGAGTTGGGTGCTGCTGAAAAGATACCTGAAAATGTGGAAGCGACTTTTGAACTTGGTAACAGGCAGAGGTTGAAACAGTTTGGAGGGTTCAGAAGAAGACAGGAATATGTGGGAAAGTTTGGAACTTCTTAGAGATTTATTGAATGGCTTTGAGCACAATGCTGATAATAATATGGACAATGAAATCCAGGCAGAGGTAGTCTCAGATGGAGATGAAGAAATTCTTGGGAACTGGATCAAAGGTGATTCTTTTTATGTTTTAACAAATAGACTGGTGACATTTTGCCCCTGCGCTAGAGATTTGTGGAACTTTAAACTTGAGGGATTTAGGCTATTTGGCAGAAGAAATTTCTAAGTAGCAAAGCATTCAAGAGGTGACTTGGGTGCTGTTAAAGGCATTCAGTTTTATAAGGGAAGCAAAGCATAAAAGCTCAAAAAATTTTCAGCCTGACAATGTAATAGAAAAGAAAATTCCATTTTCTGAGAGAAATTCAGGCCAACTGCAGAAATTTGCATAAGTAACGAGGAGCCAAAAGTTAATTCCCAAGACAATGGGGAAACCCAGGGCATATCAGAGGTGTTCACGGCAGCCCCTCTCATGAGAGACCTGTAGGCCTAGGAGGAAAAAATGGTTTTGTAGGCCAGGCCCAGGGTCCTCATGCTGTGTTCAGTCTAGGGACTTGATACCTTGCATCCCAGCCACTCCAGCTGTGCCTAAAAGAGGCCAAGGTACAGCTTGGACTGTGGCTTTAAAGGGTGCAAGCCTCAGGCCTTGGCAGCTTCCACATGGTGCTGAGCCTGTGGTTGCAGAGAAGTCAAGAATTGAGGTTTGGGAAACTCCACCTAGATTTCAGGAGATGTATGAAAACTCCTGGATGCTTAGGTAGAAGTTTGCTATAGAGGCCAGGTCCTCATGGAGAACCCCTGCTAGGGCAGTACAGAAGAGAAATGTGGGGTGGAAGCCCCCAGACAGAGTCCCTACTGGGACACTGCCTAGTGGACCTGTGAGGAAGAGGACCACCATCCTCCAGGCCTCTCAGTGGTAGGTCCACTGCCACCTTGCACCGTGCACCTGGAGAAGCCAAAGACACTAAACACCAGCCTGTGAAGGCAGCCAGGAGGAAGGCAGTACCCTGCAAAGCAGCAGGGCTGGAGCTTCCCAAGACTATGGGAATCTACCTGTTGCATCAGTGTGACCTGGATGTGAGACATGGAGTCAAAGGAGATCATTTTGAAGCTTTAAGATTTGACTGCCCCACTGAATTTTGGACTTACATGGTGCCTGTGGAACCTTTGTTTTGGTCAGTTTTTCCCATTTGGAATGACTGTATTAACCCAATGCCTGTACTTCTAATGCATCTAGGCTAGGAAGTAACTGAGTTGCTCTTGATTTTAAAGGCTCAGAGGCAGAAGTGTCTTGACCTGTTTCAGATGAGACTTTGGACTGTGGAATTTTGAAATGAGTTAAGACTTTGGGGGACTGTTGGGAAAGCATAGTTGCTTTTAAAAGGTGGTGACATGAGATTTGGGAGGGGCCAGTGATGGAATGATATGATTTGGATGTGTCCCCACCCAAATCTCATCTTGAATTCCCATGTGTTGTGGCAGGGACCTGGTGGAAGCTAATTGAATCATGAGAGCAAGTGTTTCCTCTGCTGTTCTTGTGGTAGTGAATAAGTCTTATGAGATCTGATGGTTTTAAAAAGAAGCATTCTCCTGCACAAGCTCTCTCATTTTTTGTCTACCACCATCTATGTTAAGATGTGACTTGCTCCTCCTGGCCTTCCACCATGAATGTGAGGCTTCCCCTGCCATGTGAAACTATAAGTCAAATTAAACCCTTTCCTTTTGTAAATTGATCAGTCCTGGGTATGTCTTTATCAGCACCGTTAAAACAAACTAATATATTCTTGGAGTAAAAGTTCAAAATGTGACTCTCCACACACTGTTCCATCAAAGTGGGAGCTGCACATTAGTCCTGTCTCCTATCCATTTTCTTCTCCTCTCAAGAAAAGAATTTTAGTAGCATTGCTTGCAGTAGAGAAACATGTCTATTGAAAGCAGAAGAGATAAAATTGTTTTGGTGTATCATAAAATGGAATATTTTTTAGCCATTATAATGCATAATCTAATGATCAATATATCAATTTATATAATTCTTCAGAATATATAACAAATGAAAAAAATCTAGTTGCACAGTACTATATAAAATGTTGTCTTTTTAAAAACCTTGTAAAACACCAAAAACAGGAATATGTATTATTTAAGAATATCTATATATTATAAATGTGTGTGTATATATATATATGTATATATATATTATAGTTATAGTTAACGACATGAAAACATTGATAGAAAGTATATATGGCACCTTTAGGAAGATGCATTATCTCTGCGGAGAAAGGAGGGTTTGAGTTTGATATGGTCGTGGACTACAAAGAAGGCATCAATTCTTTATGTTACATTTTCTCTAAAGTGATTTAAGAGAGATAAGGCAAAATATTCAATATGGATGGTTCATATGTGGGCATTTGGTATGAGACTCTGTTAATTTTCTATTTATTATTTTTTTTCTAATCAAAATATAGAATAAGAGAGATGCCAGGTATTAAAGGAAGAGGGTGGAAAAAGTGGTCAGGCCAAGCCTAAAGTGTCCTGCCACACATGAAGCTCTTCTAAATTATCCTACATATTTTAGACTTGACTTCCACACATATCCATATTTCACAAAGACATTAAAGTTTTAAATTACCATTGAGTAAAATTGATGCCCAGGAAGATGACACATATTCCTATTTCTTCCAGTTTCTTTTGACTTGATTTGAGCAAATACTTGGACTCCCAACGGTCTCCCCGCAATCATCTCCCTTTCTCTGAACTCTTGTGATATTTCCTAGATGAGGCAACTGTTGTGACAAAAATTTCACTGCCTTATGCAATTGCTTTGAACAGTTTTGTGAGTATTATTTGTGCCCGCCCTGTAGATGCAAGCTCCTGGAGCTGTAAATATGCTCTAATCTACTTATATAAATGCTTACCACAGTGCTAAATTTATGAACAAATCCTCTTAATGTGCCTTATGGCATTCAGAGATTTTATGTTATTATCATGCTCATTGGTAGAAAATAGCTTGTATGTGTGAGTGTGCGTGTATGTATATGGATGTGTGCATGTGTGTGCAAACACTTGGTGGAGGTAGATCAGGATAGAAATATTTAGATATAGGCCACTTGCTCTTTTAAGTTAGAGAATGGCAGAAGTTCCTAGCAAATGATTATATGTGTGTGACTTGTGGACATATTTGTTATAACACAGTATGTGTGTTTCTGAAAAAAAAAAAACCCTGTGTTCTGCAGAATCATTGGATTGAAATTAAAGAGGATTATGCTGAACACAGGGTCATAGGTGGGCCAGTAAAATCATACGCAGCTTTGTAACTCATCTACTAAGAAAAATACTCCTAATAAAAATACCAGTAAAGCTAATAATATATTAACGTTCTAATGAATATGTAAATACTTCCATACATTTTGAACTTTAACTTAAACAAACAAACAAAAAAAAAACAAAGTATGGGCAGTAGCTTGGGAGAAAGATTGGGATTACTGAGTTGTGTGGAGAAAAAGGGGAAATATGCAGAGAACAAGGAGAGTCATGCCACAAGCCTTCCAAGACAGAGATCATGGCTCAGTTGAGTTCACGAAAAGCACATGGATGAGTGCAAGGCACAGAGAGGAAGAGACTTTTCCACGGCTGCATCCAGCGGCAGTTGACCACTTTGAGTTTGGTTGCTGTTTCACAGGGGCACAATGTATGTTTACCTTGCTTTATTAATTTTATGTGCTTTGTTATCAAAGTACTTTAAGACCGTCTTATTACTATCTTCTCTTCTTTCTTGAGCACGAATGCCACTAGAGTTTTTTTTCCATGAGATCTGCACTTTAAGGAATTTAGCTATTATATAACACATAGTAAATCAGCGTATGTATTTCTCTGTGGCTACCCATAAGGTAATGCATTGTCACCTTTGTCTCGATAAAATTAAAGTAATAAGAATTATTACATATCTTTATGTATTTATATTTTTGACTAATAAGTATGAAATTTATAAATAATATCTATTTTAGATAGTAAAACTAGGTGAGTGCTATGTTACTATTTATATAACAAGTTTGGAAGACAACAGGATTGTAAACTGGCTTTGCTAAGTAAGCATTCAATTTATTTTCTCTTTGATATAAAATTGTGTTTCTAATTGCTTTCTTAGCAAAGAGGTTATTATTCATTAAGAATCATCAAATGCATTTTATCCAAAACTCTTAGACTGACAGGATAATGGATTTCTGCTAATGTGGTGATTGATGAGTGATGCTAAGCATTGAATATCTTTCCCCAAAGTTATACTACAGAGACTCATCTTTGGATAACAATCAGCCATAGCTATAAAAGATTTTTACTGAATAATTTGTGTTGCTCCTCAGTGCACCCGAAGGTATTGAACTGATTACAGAAAGGTAAATTATTTTTATGCCATTTTCTTCCTGACTACGTGGGTGGCAAGTACAAACATTGAATTCTATCTTGAATTTAGATAATTCTTTCTTAGTCTAATGCTGTATAAAGACTTTTTTTCAATATTCTTTACTAAAAGTGTTCCTAAAATTATAACCAGATGTCTAAAAATAAAAACGAATACATTTAGGCAGAAACTGCTACTCAGCTATCTTTATCTACTATAACTCATTTTTAAATAAAAAGATCTTAATAATCTGTGATCACATAACCACTTGACAAAATTAGCATATATTTTGGCCTCAGATTTTCTGATTTCCTATTTTCTCTGAATAAAAAAAATCACATTTATGTATTTGTAGCACAGATAAATGAAAATAAAATGACAGAAACCAAATCCATACTTTTCTGGAGGAATTAGGTAATAGACTGGAAAGGAACAAGAAGAAACTTTAGAGAATAATGAAATTGTTTTTATCTTAATTAAAGTGGCATACATATGTATGAACACAATTATCAAAATTCAAAAAACTGTACTTAAAATTAGTACATATTATTGTATATAAATTGAGTTCAAAAAAAATAGTAGTAAAAGAGTGAAAACATAAAAAGAGCTTATTATTATTTGAAGGGCTGGCTAATATTACATTTAAAAGAACTGCTAAGCTGGTGCAGTGACACACATGTAATCTCAGCACGTTGGGAGGCTGAGGCAGGGAGATCACCTGAGGTCAGGAGTTCGAGACCAGCCTGGCCAATACGGTGAAACCCCATCTCTACTAAAAATACAAAGAAAAAAAAAAGCCGGACATGGTGGCCAACACCTGTAATCCCAGCTACTTGGGAGGCTTAGGCAGGAGAATTTCTTGAACCCGGGAGGTGGAGGTTACAGTCAGCCGAGATTTTACCATTGCACTCTAGCCTGGGCGACAAGAGCCAGACTCCACCTAAAAAAAAAAAAAGAAAAAAGAACTGCTAGTGTTATACAGAAAGATCCATTTGCATCAAAAGCATGATCGTTGTGACAACATAATTGAGTACCTAAACTACGGCACTTTTGAAAGTGGAAAGGATACTATTAATACAATACATTTTGTCAAAAGGACTAAATCAGTGCTTTTCTAGAACAAGTGAAGAATATTGTTACCCTAGTATTGACTGTTTCCTCAAAATGTTGATGTTAAGGACTCCAGAACAACTGCTTGTAGAGAGAGGTATATTCACTGTGTACATATGTATGTGTGTGTGTGTGTGCGTGTGCACACGTGCGTGTGTGCTCGTGTTAACTCATTTCCTGTAGGCCTTCTTCAGTCATTTGCTCACTGAATCAAGTTAGTGAAGCTGCTGATTATTTGTATCTGTGGGAAGTTCAAGGGCAGCTGACAATTTCCAGTAGCTATCAGCTACCATGCAGGCATGTAAAACCTCAGGATCCACATCTGATAACGAGGTGTGAATCAGACGTACTGAGTGATGTCTGCAAACCCGGTGGTTCTGTTACTGAAATAATGGAACCACTTTTACTCTGTTTCTCATCAACACCTTTGCATTTGATCTTGCAGACTTGTTAGATTGCTTGCTCACACTCAAGACTTTTCCGGAATACATACAAAATTGCCCTACCAGTGGAAGCAGTTGCCTATACAATGTGATTTGTCTCTCAGTGAATAACTAGTACATGTTGCTGTTTCTCCCTAAGTCAGACTAATATAGAATTGTTTACAGGGAAGACTGAGCATACTAAAAATTAGAATTATAAGCATATTTGAAGCAGGAAAGGCCCTCTGGAGAAGGTAATACTTAAACTGAGATTTTAAGCATAGGTAGGCATTATATAGGCAGAGAAAAATAGAAACAAGTTCCAGGCAAATAAAACAGCATGAAATGTGCTAAAGTTTCAAACGGCATGAAAAATTCAAGAATGCACAAGTTGATGGTATTACTACAGCGAGGAGTGTGTGAGGGGAGAGGGAAGGGGAAAGTGATGATAAAGAAGTTTCCTTTATTCGAGTTTCTCTGTTGTATTGTCAGTATGCTACACGGCCTCCAGTCTAAAGTATGTAATCAATTAAATATAGACACAGAAAACAGGGCAAGCATCAAGCTTCTCGTTATTTTTAAAGAAAATTGCAAACATAGCATGCCTCTTACTTAGCACAATGTTATTGTAATTTGTGCAAACATTATACATTTTTAAATGTTTTTGCAGTGTTAATGAATTCAAACATATACCATAGAAAGTAATAGGAGCTTGTGTTTCAATATATTTGAGTAGTAGTTGTTAACACTCATGTATCGGTTAGCTTTTGCTGGGTAACAAACCATGGTAAAACATGGTGGCTTGAAACAGCAATCCTTTATTATTGCTTGTAAGTTTGTAGTAGGCTGAGCCCATTTAAGCATCTGTAGTCCACTCTGGGTGGATAAATGTTGCTGTGGATCTCATTTATGTTCTGCTTGCTTGAGATCAACTGGCTGTCAGCTGGTCTAGAATGCTTTGTTTTCTCCCCATAGTCTCTCATCACTTTGGAACTTTGCCTGAGTTCTTACAAAGAGAGAAAATATGGTGGGCCTTGAAAATTGAAAGCAGATGAGGATGGAGACTAGCATTCCAACACCCAGCAATACTCAGAACGAAGGTCAGACCATGCATGGAAAGTTAGAAGAGATAGTAAAGAAAAGAGCCTAACTGAAGCTAAGGTATATGTGTTAGTCATCTACTGCCAAAATAATGCCACATAGGATACTGCCAAAACCTCAGTGGCTTATGAACGCAAGTATTTATTGACTGTGGTTTGCCAGATCTGGGCTTGGCTTGACTGCATGATTCTGATCCAAACAACTGTCTTCTGAAATTGGCTTCAGGCTGTGGATGATTTTAGAATAGCTCCATATTTATTCATCTGGGACTCAGGTTAAAGGAGCATCCAATACCAGGGTGAGCTCTTCTTATGGCAGAACACTATAGTTTAAAATCCAAGCCAGACTACATATCGCATTCAAAATCTCTGTTTGCATCACATCTCCTAATTTTCAATTGACCAAGTTAATCACAAGGCCACACTCACTGTCAATAGAGCAGAGACATACACTCCACCTCCCCTGAGAAAGTGGCTATTTAATGAACAATAATCCAAAATACCAAAGGGTGTATTCAGTGAAGTAAGGGAGAAATGAGGACATAAGATAGAAATCAAATAGCCATATGATTTAAGTTGAAAAATTAGGTTAAAATCATAGTATGTGAAGCACCTGGCATTTTCCAAAACGGCCACACCAATAATCCTCTATTCCCTATGCTCCTATAGAGGTATAATGTGACATTGATGCTCCTCCCATCAAGAGTTAAGGTCTGTATCTGCTCTTGATTGTGGACCAGCCTTAGTGATTGGTTTACCACCAGTATACAGTGAAGGTGATACTGTTATTTTCAAGCCTAGGTTATCAGAGGCCACATGGCTTCCGCCTGCTTCTCTGGAACAATCCCACTAGAGCCCTTAGTAGCTGTGAAGCCATCTAACTCTACCAAGCCTATGAAGCTTGGAAGAAGTGCAAATCAGCACAGGTAGAACTAGCCACAGGGAGAAGCTCTGATATTGCATGAAGGGAGGGGGATGCCAAACTCACCCCCAGCTGTTTCAATACCACTGTTCCAACTCCAGCTTTCTTCTGACTGCAACCTCATGGAAGGCCCCAGGCCAGGACTACCCAGCTAAGCACCTTCCAGATTCCTGACCCTCAGAAACTGTGAGAAATAGTAAGAGGATTGTTTGAAATCCCTTTGTTTTGAGATGATTTGCTCAAAACAAAGCAAGGTTAACAGGTCAAATGTTAGTTATCAGAGACTGTGTAATCTAGCTACCATTGCGAAAGAGAGACATTCCTAACTGCTTTTACGTTGGAGATACTACTTCACATTATTGAAAGTAATGACCTAAATTAAGTGAACTGACATGTAAATGTTATTATATATCTAGTTATACATATATATATATATATACACACACACATATATATATAGTATATATGACTATACAATAAAATATAACTATATATATATATATATATATATATGGCAGGGCATAAATATTAGGGAGAAAAATTTGACCTGTTTAATAAGTAAGAAAGAGCAACACAATTTTTTTGAGCAGAGAATAGCAGGATACATGCAGTGTTTTAAGCAGTTCAGGCAAAGGACAGTATGGGATCACCTGAGAACAGGAGTACCTGGAAGCAGGGAAATGATCTCAGAGTGTTCCTGAAGGCAAATGCACACACTTGGCAATTCATGTTTTAGAAAAGTTAAATGTGTCAGTTTTGGGGAACTTATGTATATTTTATAGATGTTGACCTCTTAAATGAATACACTATTGAGTAATTTTATGAAAAATACATTTACCTCCTAGTAAATCTGCTTGTTAAATGTGGGATTTTATTAATTGGTTCAATGATTTTACTAATTAGTCCCTTTTTGTTCATTTTTTAAAAAAAATCTTCACTTAAAACTGCTATTGTGTGGAAGCCAAGAAATTTTTCTAGTATCCCATTATAAAAAATTAACAAGCTATCATTAAGTCTTTTCCTAAAAATTATTTAAAGCAACAAGATTTATTACACATTTCAGCAATTAGTAGATTTCATGACATAGTACCCTTACGTCCAACATCATTAACTCATCTATTTTGCAACGTAGGGAAACTGATTCATATTTGTATTGTTGCTGGTGCTTCATATACATCTCAGACTGTGAGAAGCATGTGATTTGTGACACGTGTAGCCTGTGTGTCAGTTGTTATCTTTGTCATTGAGGATCACCTCCTTCTATCACATTAGAAGAACAGGAGGGGTTTTCTCACAGCTGCCCTTGTCATGTCTGGCATGCAGCTCCTCCCAAACACGATGTGGCCTTTCTGTTTGTACCTGCTTCACCGTGAACCCTCACTCACTTCACTCATGTGCACCAACTGCAACTGCTTGGCAAAGACCCTTCAGTTCATGCCATTGCCTGCATTCCAGGCTTGCTGACAGGTACATGTGGGGTGGGCCATTCATCCCTTCGTTGCTTGGTGCTTTCATTTTTCAATAGTTCTATTGCTGAAAGCTCCAGGAAGTATGCATCAGATGTTACCTAATGGGACTTAAGGGAAATTTTAAACTAGAAAGGAAAAAGTATGAACTACACACCAGATATTTGATTCCTAGTGCCCAAAGTGCACTCTAGAATGTGAATATTTTTATGTTTGAGTGTTCTGGAATGCCCACCGTGGTCCTGTCACTGTGCCTCTTTGTGAGAGAGACTTATTTTTCTTATCTCCATCATTAAAGTTTGACTCTTCTTTTGTGAAATTCCCCCTCACTGTCCATAGATTCAGCCCCAGGATCCAGCCTTTTACTTTACACTTACATTTTTCAAGGTCAAGAGTATTTACTTATTCAAGGGTAATGAAGGTGGTAACAGCAGGATGGTCTGTGGTGGTATTTAGCATGCCAAGTACTGTAAGTGGTTTGGGGGTGAACGCTCCAAGTATTATCTCCTTCCCTGTTAATTCACCCATGGAAATTGCAGGCTAGTTACTCTTCAGATGTCATGATCTCCTCCTTCTCCTTCATTCCCATCTCTCAAGGTCAAATGTTAGTTATCAGAGATTGTATAGTCTAGCTCCTCATTGCAAAAAGAAACATTCCTAACTGCTTTTATGTTGGGGATACTACTTCACATTATTGAAAGTAATGAATTAAAAGTGAACTAACATGTATTTTTTTTGTTGGTTTTTTTTTTGCTTTTTTTGTTTTTTTAAAAAGAGAGGTATAAAAAATCCTCCAAGTTCAGTTCAGACGGGTAATGTGCCGACGTCGTAACAAGGTTCCAGGGTGGCACATCTCACACAAGCATGTGGACACCCAATCATCATGCTCATGAACTACAAAAGGATCATGAACTAACATGTAAATGTTAGCCATGTTTGTTGCCAGCCATATTAGCTTACTTAGTTCAATTTTTTCTTGCATTTCTTCTATATTTTTGTCCCATCGGATCAGTTTAGACATAGAAACAGATCTACTGATGACCCACTCACCCTTTAAAATGGTCACTCTCTTTAGCTGCAGAGAGGATATTGAGAGATCTAGAAATTTGTTCAATTAAATATTGGACCAGGCATGGATTTTTTCATACCTGTAATTCCAGCATTTTGGGATGCTGAGGTAGGAAGATCGTTTGAGCCTGGGAATTCAAGGTGGTAGTGAGCTATGATCATGCCATTGCACTCCAGCCTGGGTGACACAGTGAAATCTCATCCTAAAAAAAAAAACAAAAAACAAAAATTGAAGATACCTAACCCTTTCTTGTCTGGGAAAAAGGATGGTTTTATATTCCATGAAATAGAACTTCGACAATAATTTGTTTTGTTTACTGCATATTTTATCCTATTTTATGATTTATTAATGAGTTTAGAATATATTAAATGACTGAGGAATTACCATGCAAAGGTTTGGGATGAGAGCATGCAGACAGAAACATAGGTGTTGCAGACACAGAAATCACTTTAGAATGTTTGAGGCAAGAAAAGGCCAGTGTGGCTGGAGTGTAGTAGAGCTTCTCTTTATCTTCCAAATAACTTTACTTTAGAAAGCAGAATATGGAGGGGGTGAGCAGGTCTCATATGCAACATTTTGTGTTCCTATTTGGAAGAAGAATTAAGTTTAGAAGGAGGTTTTAGATTTTTCCCTCTTGATCACCCACTATGCCTAAGAGCCATCCTCTATAAGGAAAGATGGGAGAAAGAAGAGAATGATGGTGATGGAGAGTGATTTAGGACATTCTGCACCTCTTCAGAAAGAAGGAATAAAAGATTCAACTGTTTCACTTAGAAAATTTGACCTGGCTTTCTGACATGTTACTGTGGTTGAGTTTCTGTGGTGCTAATGTTGAAACCTGTTGTTTGCTAATATACTGTTCTTTTCTTTCTGGGAATGCAAGTCTGTCATGTATTTAATGGTTCAGGTAGAACAGCGGGATAAGTTTACTAGTAAAAGATTTTGGATAAAGAAGTAGGAGACAGAGACTGGCATGATTTTAGTGTCAGCAGGCAAACAGTGCTGCTGGAGGGCATGTTGTCTCCTGCCAATCACGAAGATTCTCCCAGCTATCAATCACTGGGATGCCTAGGTTCTGCCAAAACTCAGGAGACCTGCCAAGGACTTTGGCAATGCTGCATGCTCTGTATTGGAGAATCTTTTTTTTAAGCAACAGAAACCTCCACAAAACTATTGTTGAAGTAATTAAAATATAACAATATGCTTGTTTAAAGTCTTTAAACCAAGCAATGCATTTTCTCCTGCTCTTCTGATGATCAAATTCTTTTTAGTATGGTAATTGGTTTTCAAGTAGTTTTTAACTTAAGAATAGCTATACTTGCGCAGAAGACTCTGAGTTAAGGTGATCTTTTTCAAATTTTAGGAATGCTGGAGAGGATGATTAAAACGATTCAATTAAAATAATGAAAATAATTGCCAGGCTTTAATTAAGGTCATTAATTTCAATGAGTTTAAGTCATTACTTTCTCTCATACACACACATATGTGAGTTTTGTTCACTGGAAACTTTTTGCTATGTTTTATACAATTCTTAAATATGGGTTATTTCCACTCTAAAGTGGAAATTGTATTTAACTTTAAAATATTCAAATTTAATTTTTAATTCAACTGCATATTTAGTTACGAGATAAAATCAGAAGATCTTTCTCTCTTTGCTGGTTAGTAGATACATGGTGTAGTTGCTTTCTCAGTTCACACATAGACTTTTGGGCAGTAATCAGTGGAGTGATCAAACATGGAGAACTGTACGCAATTGCCAAATTTTGAGTGATTGTTCTGTTTAAAGAGAGAATTTAGATGTTAACTTGAGGGGCTAAAATAAAACTGGTAACATTGCCAAGAAGGAGAGAATACTGTTAAAAATAAAGCAGAATGAGATGCCCATTCATTTGTGGATAGATTGTTCATATTGCTCAGAGTTTGGAATACAGGACAAATGACTTCCCACTGAATGGAGAGAAAGCTTGTACCTTTTTTCTCCCTTTTTCACGGAACCATTAATTACACAGTCAAGTGTGACTGTTGTTCTTTACCTTATTCCCATTAATATTGACTTCAAAGTATAACCTTAAAAATTGAAGTCAACCCCTTGTAGCCCTGGATTCTGACAGCCTCGAACTGCTACCACTTTCTCCATAGCAGTGTCAATATTGGGTTCCTATGTCCATCTGCAATTGTGAGATTTTTAAGATGCATTATTACATCTATAATTAGTGTACTTTTAGCCATTATTTTACATATAGAGAAACTGGATGATGTAAAAAAATTAAAAAGTTGTAAGTCTAGTACTTGAAAAAGTGACAGCCAATATTAAAAAAAGAGGCAATGTTGAACACTAACACACACACATTTTCTTGAAATGTCAAGTTGTTTATTTTTGCATAATTTAAACAAAACTGCTGAAGCTATCTATTATTAAATTCAGTTTTTCCCTTTTATGGATGAGTTCAGTCATTTCATTTCTGTCCATGAACACTGCCTAAGGAATAAAAGTGGTTTTGGTTGCTGGTATAGAGAAATTGACTCCTTGCTGATAGCTATTTCCTTACTTAATATCCTCCTTCACCCTTGCCCTCAAGAACATACTACAATATTAGGCCATCAGTCAACCCTCAATACATATTTTGGATTAGTGTGCAATCTGAAAACTAAAAGCTATCTATCTATCTATCTATCTACCTATCTATCTATCATCTAACTATCTGCCTATCTAGCTAATATATCAAATCATCTACCATCTATTTTTATTTCTCTGTCCTCATTTTAATTTTGCCTAATACCCTATTTTTTACATTTTAATTAATTGTTAAATTGAAGTTTTTAGTTAGAATATATACACTGGTATTTGAATAAAGTGTTATATTTGTATTTAAAAAACAAACAAACTGGAAGTGTTTAATTTTTTGTTGAGGATGAAAATCTAAAAGGTCCTAATAAGATTTTATTCAGAACCTTATTTCTAATTATCATTTTGGTTTTGGTTGTTGTTTTAAAATTTGGGAATGGTTTTTATTATCTTTTTAAAAAATTAACACAGACAATTTATTAAAAGTAATCACTTTCTTTAAGACATTAATATCTTTTTGTACATATCTGTTTTTTATTTTTATTTCCGTAGGTTTTTGGGGAACAGGTGGTATTTGGTTACATGAATAAGTTCTTTAGTGGTGATTTCTGAGATTTTGGTGCACCCATCATCTGAGCAGTGTGCACTGTACCCAATGTGTAGTCTTTTATCCCTCTCCCTGTTCCCATGCTTTCCCCTGAGTCCCCAAAGTCCATTGTATCATTCTGATGCCTTTGCATCCTCATAGCTCAGCTCTCACTTATGAGTGAGAACATACAATGTTTGGTTTTCCATTCCTGAGTTGCTTCACTTAAAATAATGGTCTCCAATTCCATTCAGGTTACTGTGAATGTCATTATTTCATTCCTTTTCATGGGTGGGTAGTATTTCATGGTGTGTGTGTGTGTGTGTGTGTGTGTGTGTGTACATATACATATAAAATATGGTATATACGTACATGTAAAATACCATATTTTATATGGTATACCATATATACCATGTATGGTATGTGTATGTGTGTGTGTGTGTGTGTGTGTTTCTTTATCCACTCATTGGTTGATGGGCATTTGGGCTGGGCTGATTCCATATTTTTGCAATTACAAATCATGCTGGTATAAACATGTATGTGCAAGTGTCTTTTTCATATAATGACTTCTTTCCTCTGGGTAGATACCCAGTAGTGGGATTACTGGATTAAATGGTATATCTACTTTTAGTTCTTTAAGGAATCTTCACACCATTTTCCATAGTAGTTGTACTAGTTTCCATTCCCACCAACAGTGTAAAAGTGTTCCTTTTCATCACATTGATGCCAACATCTATTATTTTTTTATTATGGCCATTCTTGTAGGAGAGAGGTGGTGTCACATAGGAGTGAAATGTTATCACATTGTGGTTTTGATTTGCATTTTCCTCATCATTAGCGATGTTGAACACTTTTTTCATGTTTTGTTGGCCATTTGTATACATTCTTTTGAGAATTTTCAATTCATGTCCTTTGCCTACTTTTTGATAGGTTTATTCTTACTGATTTATTTGAGTTATTAGTCCTTTGTTAGATGGATAGATTGCAAAGATTTTCCTCCACTTCATGGATTGTCTGTTTGCTGATTATTTCCTTTGTTGTGCAGAAGCTTTTTAGTTTAATGAAGTCCTAACTTTTTTTTTTTTTTTTTGCATTTGCTTTTAGGTTCTTGGTCTTGAAGTCTTTGTCTAAGCTAATGTCTAGAAGGGGCTTTCCAATGTTATCTTCTACAATTTTTATGGTTTCAGGTCTTAGATTTACATCTTTGATTTATCGTGAGATGATTTTTGTGTAAGATGAAAGATGGGGATCCAGTTTCATTCTTCTACATATGACTCACCAATTACCCCAGCATGATTTGTTGAATAGGGTGTCTGTTCCCCACTTTAGGTTTTTGTTTGCTTTGCTGAAGATCTGTTGACTGTAAGTATTTGGCTTTATTTCTGGGTTCTCTGTTCTGTTCCATTGGTCTATGTGAATATTTTTATACCAGTATTATGTTGTTTGGATGACTATGGCCTTACAGTATAGTTTAAACTTGATGTGATACCTCCAAATTTGTTCTTTTTGCTTAGTCTTGCTTTGGACATGCAGGCTAATTTATGGTTCCATACGAAATTTAGAGTTGTTTTTTCTAGTTGTGTGAAAATGATGGTGATATCTTGATGGGAATTGGATTGAATTTGTAGATTGCTTTTGGCAGTATGGTCATTTTCACAATATTGATTCTACCATGTGTGAGAGTGAGATGTGTTTCCATTTGTTGGTGTTGTCTATGATTTCTTTCAGCTGTGTTTTGTAGTTTTCCTTGTAGAGATCTTTCACCTCCTTCATAATGTTCCTAAGTATTTTATTTTTTATCTGTAGCTACTGTTAAAGGAGTTCAGTTGTTGATTTGATTTTCAGCTTGGTCTCTGTTGGTGTATAGCAGAGCTACTGATTTGTGTACACTAATTTTGTATCCTGAGACTTTGCTGGATTCATTTACTAGTTTTAGGAGCTGTTATATAGATGAGTCTTTATGGTCTTCTTGGTATACAATCATATTATCAGGAAATAGCAACAATTTGACTTCCTCATTACTAATTTGGATGTCCTTTCTTTCTTTCTCTTGTCTGAGTGCTCTGGCTAGGGTTTCCAGTACTATGTTGAATAGAAGTGGTGAAAATGGGCATCCTTGTCACATTTCAGTTTCCCGGGGGAATGCTTTCAACTTTTCCCCGTTCAGTGTAATGTTGGCTGTGGGTTTGTCATAGATGGCATTTATTTCCTTAAGTTATGTCCTTTCTACACTGATTTTGCTGAGAGTTTTAATCAAAAGGGAATGCTAGATTTTGACAAATGCTTTTTCTTTGTGTACTGGCATGATCATAAGATTTTTTGTTTTTAATTCTGTTTATATGGTGTATCACAGTGATTGACTTGTAGATGTTAAACCAACATTGCATCCATGGTATGAAACCCACTTGATCATGATGGCCTCTCTTTTTGATATACTGTCAGCCTCAGTTCTCTAGCATTTTGTTGAGGATTTTTGCATCTATGTTCATCAGGGATATTGGTTTATAGTTTCCTTTTTTGTTCCTGTTCTGGTTTTGGTATTAGAGTGATAGTGGCTTCATAAAATGATTTTGGGAGGATTCTCTCTTTCTCAACCTTTTGGAAGAGTGTTGATGAGATTGGCACCAATTCTTCTTTGAATATCTGAGAGAATTCAATTGTAAATTCATCTGATTCTGGACTTTTTTGTTGTTGGCAATTTTCTTTATTACCGTTTCAGTCTCACTATTGTTACTGGTCTGTTCATAGTTTATATTTCTTCCTGGTTTAAACTAGGAAGATTGTATTTTTCCAGGAATGTATGCATCTCCTCTAGGTTTTCTAGTTTATGCCCATAAATATATTCACAGTAGCTTTGAATGATCTTTTGTGTTTCTGTATCATTTGTAATATCTCCATTTTGTTTCTAATTGAGCTTATTTAGATCTTCTCTCTTCATTTCTTACTTGATCTTGCTAATAATCTATCAATTTCATCTTTTTAAAAAACTGGCTTTTTGTTTCATTCCTCTTTTTTTGTGGGGGGGGGGGCTTCAATTTCATTTAGTTTTCCTATATCTTGGTTATTTCTTTTTTTCTGCTGGGTTTGGGTTTGGTTTGATCTTTTTTCTCTAGTTCCTTGAGGTATGAGTTTATATTTTCTATTTGTGCTTTTTCAGACTTTTGGATATAGCCATTTAATGCTATGAACTTTCCTCTTAGCACCACCTTTGCTGTATCCCAGAGGTTTTGATAGGTTGTGTCACTATTATCATTCAGTTCAAGGAATTTTTAAATTTCCATTGAGAACCCAGAAAATTTGAGACAGGTCTTAGTTAATTTAGAAAGTTTATTTTGCCAAAGTTGAGGGTGTGCCCATGACACAGCCTCAGGAAGTCCTGACAACATGTGCCCAAGGTAGTCAGGGCACAGCTTGATTTTATACATTTAGGGAGACAGGAAACATCAATCAATATATGTAAGAAGTACATTGGTTCAGTCTGGAAAGGCGGGACAATGTGAAGCAAAGGTAGGGAGACTCTAAGCCGGGACAGTGCTTCTAGGTCACAGGTGATACACAAAAGGTTACATTTATTCGAGTTTCGGATTTGCCTTTCCAAAGGAGGCAAATCAGATATGCATCGGTCTAAGTGAGCAGAGGTGTGACTTTGAATAAAGGAGGCAGGTTTGTCCTAAGCAATTTTTAGCTTGAGTTTTCCTTAGTGATTTTGGGGCCCAAGATATTTTCCTTTCACACCATTTTGATTTCACTGTTGAGCCAATAATCATTCAGGAGCAGCTTATTTTATTTCCATGTATTTGCATGGTTTGGAGGGTTCCTTTTGGAGTTGACTTCAAATTTTATTCCATTGTAGTCTGAGAGAGTACTTGATATAATTTCCATTTTCTTAAATTTGTTGAGATTTATTTTGTGGCGTATCATATGGTCTATCTTGGACAATGTTCCATGTGTTGATGAATAGAATGTATATTTTGAATAGAATGTATATTCTGCATAGAATGTTGGGTGGACTGCTCTGTAAATATCTGTTAAGTCCATTTGTTCTAGGGTATAGTTTAAGTCCACTGTTTCTTTGCTGATTTTCTTTCTTGATGGTCTGCTTAGTGCTGTCAGTGGAGTATTTTTTTTTAAAGTCTGTTACTATTATTGCGTTGCTGTCTATCTCGTTTCTGGGTCTAGTAGTAATTGTTTTATAAATTTGGGAGCTACAGTGTTTGATGTATATATATTTAGGATTGTGACTGTCAGACTAGTTCTTTCATCATTATGTAATGTTTCTCTGTCTTTTTCTTAACTGCTGTTGCTTTGACGCTTGTTTTGTCTGATAAAGGAATAGCTACTCATGCTTACTTTTGGTTTCCATTTGGATGGTGAGTATGTGTCAGGTGAGTCTGTTGAAGACAGCAGATCCTTTGAGTTCTTATCCATTCTGCCCTTCTGTATCTTTTTTTATTTTTTATTTTTTTGAGACAGAGTCTCACTCTGTTGCCCAGGCTATAGTGCAATGGTACAATCCCGGCTCACTGCAACCTCCGCATCCTGGGTTCAAGTAATTCTTCTGCCTCAGCCTCCCAAGTAGCTGGGACTACAGGTGTGCACCACTGCATATGGCTCATTTTTCACCCTGTGGACCAGGCTGGTCTTGAACTCCTGACCTCAGGTGATCCTCCCGCCTGGGCCTCTCAAAGTGCTGGGATAGCAGGTGTGGCCACCATGCCTGGTCCATTCTGTATCTTTTAAGTGAAGCATTTAGGCCATTTGCATTCAATATTAGTATTGAGATGTGAGGTACTATTTCATTCATCATGCTGTTTGTTGCCTGAATACCTTGTGTGGTTCTTTTTGTTTTCATTGTTTTATTTATAGATTCTGTGAGTTTATACTTTAAGGAGATTCTATTTTGGTGTATTTTGAGGATTTGTTTCATGATTTAGAGCTCTCTTTAGTGGTTCTTGTGGTGCTGGCTTGGAGTGGCAAATTCTCTCTGCATTTATTTGTCGAAAAATACTGTATCTTTCCTTCATTTTAAAAACAGTTTTGCTGGATACAAAATTCTTGGCTAATAATTGTTTTGTATATAGGAGGCTAAAGATGAAATCACAATACCTTCTGGCTCTAGGGTTTCTGCTGAGAAATGTGCTGCTAATCTGATAGGTTTTTCTTCACAAGTTACCTGATGCTTTTGTTTCCCTGCTCCTAAGATTCTTCCCTTCATCTTGAGTTTAGATAACCTGATGACTATGTGCCTAGGCAATGACCTTTTGCAATGAATTTCCCCAGTGTTCTTTGAGTTTCTTACATTTGAATGTCTAGATCTCCAGCAAGGCCAAGGAAGTTTTCCTCATTTTTTCCCTCAAATATGTTTTCCAATCTTTTAGATTTCTCTTCTTCTTTGAGAACCCCAATTACAATTATTCTTATGTTTGGGCATTTAACATAATCCCAAACTTCTTGGAGACTTTGTTCATTTTTTTTTTAAATTCCCTTTTCTTTGTCTTTGTTGTATTGGGTTAATTCAAAAGGCTTCTCAT
The DNA here is from genome assembly GCA_963574635.1 of Cheracebus regulus. Taxonomy (NCBI): domain Eukaryota; kingdom Metazoa; phylum Chordata; class Mammalia; order Primates; family Pitheciidae; genus Cheracebus; species Cheracebus regulus. The sequence goes on along the minus strand of CAUYQU010027235.1, from coordinate 21,716 downwards.
TGATCTCTTAAGTTCTTTCTTTTACTTGTTTGTGTTATTCTATTGCTGAGACTTTCAAGTACATTTTGCATTTTTCTAAGTGTGTTTTTGATTTTCAAGAGTTGTGATTGTTTTTCATTTATGCTTTCTATTTCATTGGAGATTTTTCCATTCATATCTTGTATTTTTTTTTTTAATTCTCTAAGTTGGACTTCATCTTTCTTTAGACCCTCCTTTATTGGCTTAATACTTCTGATTTTTTTTCTGTCTATTCAGAGATTTCATCTTTGTTTGGGTCCATTACTGGTGGAGCTAGTGTGATCTTTTTGGGGTGTTAAAGAACCTTGCTTTGTCATATTACCAGAATTGTTTTTTCTGGTTCCTCCTCATTTGGGTAGACTATGTCAGAAGGAAGATCTGGGATTCAAGGCCTGCTGTTCAGATTCTTTTGTTTCACAAGGTGCTCCCTTGATATGGTGTTCTTCCCTTTCCCCTATGAATGGGACTCCTGACAGCCTAACTGCATTGATTGTTATTTCTCTTTTGTGTCTTGCCACCTAGTGGAGCTACCAGGCTCCAGGATGGTACTGCAGAGTGTCTGCAAACATTCTTGTGATATGATCCATCCTCAGGTCTTTCAGCCATGAATACCAGTGCCTGTTCCTGTGGAAGTTGCAGGGGAGTGAAGTGGACTCTGTGAAGATCCTTGGTGGTATTTTTGTTAAGTGCCCTGGCTTTGTATTTGATGAGCTCCAGCCAGGAAGTAGCACTTTTACCAGCACACTAGCTGTGGTAATATAGGGAACATTAGGTGGTGGGCAGGGCGATAAATCTCCCAAGATGTTATGTCCTCTGTCTTCAGCTACCAGCCTGGGTAGGGAAAAATCATCAGGTTGGGGCAGGGTTAGGCACATCTGAGCTCAGACTCTTTTTGGGCAGAGCTCACTGTGGCTGCTGTGGGGTATGGAGGTGTGGTTCCCAGGCCAATGGAATAATGTTCCCAGGGGGATTATGGCCAACTCTGCTGCGTCACACAGATAACCAGGGAAGTGGGGGAAAGCCAGCAGCCACAAGCCTCATCCAGCTCTCATGCAGCCCGCAGCTCAGAAAGCCAGTCTCACTCCCACCACGCCCCTCCAGCTCCACCAAGTTTATTTCCAGGCAGCTGGTGAGCAGGGCTGAGAACTTGCTTTAAGCTACCAGCCTCCCAGCTGAGAAAAAAAGCTTGCTGTCCCATGGAACCTGCAATAGCAATCCACCTCTTTCAGAGTCTGTGGATTTTCTGGGCTTACCTAGTATATTCTGCGGTAGTTCTTGGAGCAAAAGTTCATGATATGGGTCTCCACACACTGCTCTGTCCCTCTGAGTGGGAGCTGCAAGTTAGTCCTGCCTCCTATCCACCCTTTTCCCTCTAATTGACACTCCTATTTTTTGAGGCAGAATTTTATTCTCATAGCATGTGAATAAATGCATTATGTTGTGGTATGAATGTTTGTGACCCCTAAATTCATATGTTCCAATCCTAACACCCAATGTGATGGTATTAGAAGATGAAGCCTTTTGGGAAGTGATTATATCATCATAAATGTATTAGTTCCTTATAAAAATAGGTCAAAGAAAACTCCTTTATTCATTCCAAAAACTCATATATTCCTTCTACCAGGTGAAGACACAGAACCAGAGAAAGTGACTTCACTGGACACTGAACCTGCTGGTGCTGTGATCTTGGATTTCCCAGCCTCCAGGACTGTGAGAGATAAATTATGCATTTTTTAAATGGCCCAAACAGACTAAGACACATTCCTAGAGCATTACTCTTAATATATGTAAGATGAAGTAGTTAAGGAATGAACTGTTTTTCTTAAACAGGTAATTTGCTTGATACAGTCTTAATATAATGAATGCCACATGTAATTGGAAGTCCAATAAATTACTTTGAAATAATTTCACCTGCTATAGGGAATACGCTTTTCCTTTACTATTTCAAGGTTTTTGAGGTTAAAAGTAGGGAAATATCAGCTCTTTATAATAATGAAGATTTGGAACTAAGTCCGGCATACCACTTGTTGGAAGATAATTCTCCATGGATTTTTCACAATCTTGCACATCTTGTGAGCAGAGTCACCAACAATCTTTGTTTTGGGCTATTTTTTTTTCACGGATGTTTGCATAGCAAGCAACATTGGAAGGTTGAGGTAATATCTCCTCCTAAGCTTGGGGGTCATTTGGCTGGGATGCAAACCCAGTGCATGCACAGCATCCTCTTGGGTGCTCCTCTGTCACCCCTCTGAGGCTGAGAGAGCAAGAGGAACCAACACAACCATGAGACTCTTGCTTCCTGCTGTGCTATGAGTAATAAAGGCCTTTGTTCCTATCTCGGGAGTCTTGTGTCTTTGGTCGGCCTCCATGAAACTGTGGCATGCAAACTTGTTACACTGCACATAAGGTCAAATCCCAGGTCCTTCAAAATTCTTGACAAACTTTTGATGGGTTAAGCAGAACCACATAAGTTGACATTTTGCCAAGGAAAAAAGGAAGTTGAAGGGGTCTATGACGAGGTTGCCTTAATCCTCTTCTTTGTAATTAAATACTCTATATACTTGTTTTTTGGTGTGTTTTTTGTTTTTAAAATGGCCAAGAAAATGTGTTCTTAAGGAGTGCCAGGTAAATTAAAAAAAAGAGTGTTTGTATAAAGTGTAGAAGAAGATTTTGCTAAGGTGGAGTCAGCTCCCAAGTGTGCAGCTCCAGCAGTCAGATAGAATGGCAAAAATGTATGATTACTAATAGACAGAAATGTAGGCTTTTGCTCAGTAAATATCTCACTCATAATTTATTCTCCTCAGTCCCCTTTTTAAATGGAGAGGCAAATATAAGTTATATTTGTGATTTATTTTTACATATCAACCAACAGTGTATTTGATATATTTTTCAAGAGGTGATTTTTTTTTATTTGTTTCTTCTTTCAAATTTGGCTTAATTATCCCTCAATAATTCCTCTTTACTGAACTTTATTCCACCCTTTATTCATCTGCAAGGTAGCAAAAACTTAGAGTTTTAAAGACAACTTGTCAGTTTGACATATCAGATAAAGCAGCTAGTCAACCTGTAACTTTTATGTTTCCTTGTGTGACTGAAAAGTCACAGACACTCATTCTCTTTTTTTACATATCACAGAGTCTCCAAATAACCAGGATCCATCAGGTGACTTAATATGCCTAAAGGCAATCTGTGTTATAGCGAATGGATTAGATAGGTATCTAAAGTTTAGAAACTTGGGTATCTAACAACTTGAAAATTCAAAAATACTTTGTAAAATACATCAACAGACTCAAGCTCCACTGTAAACAGGTGACACTAGCCAGAGGGATCTCCTCTGGTCTGTCATTCTGAAAAAGTTGGACCATCAACAAATGGGCACATAGCTTGCCCACTTTCTCTAATACCTATCAGGACAAGAAATATTTCAATATATTTCCTTCTTAAGCTGCATTTAAGCAAAATTAGTGGTACTCTACAAAATTAACACAGTTACAATTAAAGATGAGTAATTTAGAAATTATAATCTTGTCATTTTGAATTAGTTAAATGGAAAACCAAACCCAGCATAAAAGTTACACAACACTTAAAAAATAGAATGATCCTGGATACCACTGTTGACAGTCTCCCTTTTTGATGATATTTGAATATGCTTTAACACTTGGATTGTTTAAAACTATTTTTGGTTGTTTTAGAATCATTGAGACCAATACATCATCACTGGAATTCCTGCTGTTACAATGATCAAGAATTGGTCAAGTTTTGACTCCAATTAGGAATATCAAGGGTGTATGTGTGTGTGTGTGTGTGTGTGTGTGTGTGTGTGTGTGTGTGTGTGTGTGTTTTAATCTTTCACTTTTTTGTTTGCAAACCCCAAGAATTTCTGTGGGTCATTCAGGGTTTGATCAGAAAAGGAGGACTTACAGTATAGGCATACAATAGAGAGATATTACAGAGATTTGACCTTACACAAATGTGGGGCCTACCGACATAGTCTATGTGAGGCTATTGTTTTCCTATCTGACTTTAGTAGCCGAAGTCCACAGAGCAAGTAGTTTGGAAGGAAAAATGGATACGATGCGAGGACTCATGGACAAACTGGAATCAGAGAGGCTGAGCTGGAACCTGTGAGAATAGAGAGGCACCCACATGCATCTCTCATTGCTTCCCAGATTGCAACTTCAGTGACAGAGCCTCCTGCAGGACAAGCTGGTGTCCCCCTTGCAGTGCTGAGTGCACACCTGGCCCAAGTGTTGGAGAAGCTGACTCAGCTTTCCTAGCAAGAGCTGAAGAAGCTATGGGCCCAAAGGTGGCCTGGCATGAACCAGGTATGCCACAGGTGAGTGAGAATGTTACTGAGCCATTGAAGCCCCTCACACCCTGCACTGACCTCTGAGTAAAAGAACATGAATCAGTAACCATGATTTGCACTTCTAAATCTCATGCAAATGCATGTTTGGTTCATACTAACCTGGAACAGTGCAAAAGTGCAGGGGAAGAAATCCTGGAGAGAAGATATCCAGCTTAGCTAAATTGACGTACTTCAAAATCCACCACAAAGCATCTAACCAGTTTAGTTTTTGTCACAATTCAGATAAAGGCTAGGTTTCTGTGTCCCTCAAGACTATTTTTAAAAGCCTACGAAAATAAATGGCATTTGAACATTTGCCTGTTTCTAAGTGTACCAGACACAAACAAAACCCTTATATGTAAAACAAGCTTTTTGCTCTACAAACTTTCTCTGATATTGATTTGATTTATTCCATGATCTTGCATTTAGTGAAATTAAACTGAGTCTCAGTTTTTATTAGTTAGAGTGGAGGACATGACACAAATTAATTTCGATAAAGTGCTTCTCCACCACTAACTGTGTAACCTTGAGCAAGGTTCCCAGCCTCTGTAAGTTTTCCTTTTCTCATTTATAAAGTAGAGTGCAGAAAAGTACCTGCGTCAATCTCCTTGTTGTGAGAATGAAGCCTGAGAATGTGTGCCAAGTCCCTAATGGGTTACGAAAAGTTAGCTCTGGTTCTCACCCTCCTCTTCCTCATTACCACTTTGTACAATGTAAATAACTATAAAATATGAAATTTGAAATATTAGGATTAAGATTTCTAATTCATACATAATCCTTTTATTACTTTTTCTTGGTTTCATGTAAAATTATATTCTCACTTTTCAGATGAACGTAGAAATGTAATATTAACCAAATGTTAAGAAGTCCCTCTGTGAAGTCAAAATTAGGATAAATCATTGCCTCTCTACTAATTAGTTGTTCGTTGTTTTTTTTTTTTTAATTTAGAAAATTCTTGTGAGTCTTTGGTTTATAAAAGACTATAAAGTTTGGGATTGGGAAATAAGACCAGGAGAAAAATGATTTTTTTTCCGATTTAAAAGAAGGAGGATTTTGCCCTAATCTCTAGCCCTGCCACTAATCAGAAAAGGGCAAGAAAAGACAGAGAACAACTGTAGAATCAAGAAAAAGTGACTAAAGTCTAGTGTGTTGTGTGTCTGCCCACCAGAAGGCTGCAGCTTCTGCTCCTGGGAGAGGAAGTCAAAAGAATCTTGTACTGGACTCCTGTTGCTACTGTAAAAATTACCCAAAACTAAGTGGTTAAAAGCAACCCAGATTTATTGCCTTAGGCTTCTGGAGATCAGAGGTTTCAAATCAGTCTCAGTTAGGGTTAAAGTCAAGGTGTCAGTAGAATTGCATTCCTTCTGAATGCTTGAGGGGAGAATCTATTCCTTACCTTAGCCAGCTTTCAGAAACTGCTTGAATTCATTGGCTACCCATTCCTCCATCTTCAAGGCAACCTCTGCTTCTGCTGCCATATGTCCTCCCTTCTGAGGCTGATGCTCCTGCCTCCTTCTTTTAAGGACTTTTGTGTTAACATTGGACCGACTCAGATAATTCAGGATGACCACTCTATCTTAAGATCCTTAAGCTAACCCCATTTGTAAAGTTCCTTTTCCCATGCAAGACTTTACTATATTCACAGATTCCTGGACTTAGGACAGACTCTCTGTTGGGTCATTATTCAGCCTGCTGCAGACCTGTAGCAAGGGGAGCATCTATTATCTAGTACAAGGTCATTTGCAGTATTGGAATCTAACCCCATTTTGATTTTCCAAAAATTTAGTTAATCTCTCTACCATATACAAATACCTTAGTGAAAGCAATTGAGAGAGATAAAAAGATGTTCTTCTATATGCGATTGGATGAGCTATCAAATAGGGACAGCATGTACACAATTCATAAACTAAGGTCATTCAGCAACTAGATCAAAGAGGCATTTGATGCCAATAATGACATAGAAGGTGAGTCAATTCTTTGTTATAATGAGGAGAGTGGCAGAGAATCTGCAGAAATCCTGGAGCTTTTTGGACTGTCCATAAATCATGGAATGAAATGGGTAAGAACCAAAGTACCCTTCTCATAATGGGTCACATCAGTTGCTACTCGGGCTGAACGAGTATGTGCTGTGTGGAGACTGATGCCCTGAGAAGATTTAAAATTAAATTTGGATTCTTAATTTGTGATTCTGGAAGCATAGAAAATTAATTCCTCAAGTAATTTTTTCTCATCTGCAAAACTGGAATTATAAAGGCTATTATAAGTAAATGCCTAGCATAGTGCCTGCAAGAGTAGCCTCGGAGTTATTTCCGTTTTATTTTATTCTATGAATGAACTTTATAATCATCCCCTTGAGGTGTCAGTAGAAAATGTAAGTGCAAGCTGGTAAATTTAAAATTACATAGAACTCGAAGTGATTGTGTATTATTATCTATAAATGTTAAAATGAAGACTCCAGTTGTTGGATATGTTCCCTCTTATACATATTTTTAACATATCTGTCATGTCTCCATACTCATTTTTTATATGTGTAGATAATAGTGGAATCTGGGTTTGTAAAAATAATTTTAATGCCATTTTCCTTATTACAGAAGTAATCATTAGAGTAGAAAATTTTGGATTTACAGATAAGCAATATCAAGAAAAGAAAAATCAGCCAAGGTCTCACTGCTTTAGTCATTAATATTTTGGTTTATTTTATCAAAAATAAACTAATCTCTCAGTCTCTATCTCCATATTATATATGTATATATACATACCATATAAGTACATACACGTTGACTCATATGTTGCCAAGAACTTACCATATAATATAGGCTGGGGACTAAGTTTACTGACAATTAATTTTCATCAGTTTGCTTAAAAAGAATTCTGTCATTAGTATTATATACTAAGACGGACAAAAGGTGGACCTGGTTTGGCATTGTGATATGGGAATATGCCTTGGTTCATCCATAATGAGGTTTTTATTTGGCTTCTGATAAATTGTTGGTTTTCCTTATTTTATGCTATTGCTTTTCTTTAAACAATTATTTTGCACAACGAATAAAAATTCCACTTTGTTTATAAACTCTACCTGAGGCTGTCTTTATAAATCAGATGATTTTGCCTTATTTGGGTTGGTTAGAGGGTCTGCATAGACTTTGAAGCAGTTACACTATTTATATTACAGTGGAACTATCTTGGACAGAGTGTGAATGTGGAAATTTCTAAATGTTTACTTAAAGATGGTGTCCATTCTCAATTCTTTTGATCTAATGACTAACTTCCTTCTTCTGAGATCTTGACTTTGAGGAATATTTACCAATTTTCTTCAATTACATGATGACTCATAAGATACATCAAACCTTAAAAAGAATTTCCTTGCATTGTCTCATAATCTGTTGCTTTCAAATTGTGTAAGCAAAGGTGGCTGTTTTTGCTAACTTGCTATAAAAGATTTTCTTTAATTTAAAATGGAATCAAATACTAGCTACTTTGAAAATTTTAATGCCTTTGTTGTAAATACCTTAAAGTGTTTGCTCTCATCAAAGTCCACCAACTTTTCATCTCACTTATCTCCTTTTTACTATTAATCTGATTATTCCAAGCAATGTTTACAATAGATTAGGAATATTTTGTGCTAAAACAGAAGACCTAGTTGAAATATATTTTATAAAATTTATGAAAGTTCTAAAAGCAGAGGCTATTATATTCCTTGGGGCATTTGAAATTCCTTCAGTGGTCAGATGGGTGTTGTTTGGTAAGGATTTTTTTTTTTAATCTGTAATCAGTCAAATGGTCCCTGAAGGGTTCTTTGAAAGAACAACTTAGAATTCTCTACAAAACCTCTCAATGATCGGTGTTAATGTTTGTCACCCACTGAAAAGTAGTAAGCATTATTTGCATGCTATGCATATGTTATCTCTAGCTATCAGACTCTACAATCAGACTTTATTGATGCCCTATTTGACATTAAGATGTCATTATGAAACCATTTAATGACCCAATTAATTTTAAATGAAAATTTTCTTAGCTGGTTCTAAGTTTTTGCTGGTAAGATTTGAACCTGTCCTCTCAGAGCTCACTGATTTCATTATCATGTATAAAGATATAGGTATAAATATTTTACGTAGTTTTATCCCTTGGGTCTGTTATTACAAGGTTTGATGTTTATTATTAATTTAGTTTATTGTGGTTTTTACATTAATGTGCTTGCATATTGTCTCCAGGAATATCATGACTTGAAGAAACAAAATAAGCTAATCTACTGAAAGCTCTCTTATTTCAGGGTTGCCTAATTAAAACCATTTTAAAGACAGAAAATAAAATTAATGATTACAACAGAATGTAATATATGTAATCGTGGAAGGATGCTCCAGATTCCTTGGGAACTGAGGAGAAGCATTCAACTTAGATAGGGAAGAATTCCAGGAAGTAACACTTGAGCCTTTGATTAACACTGCTAGAACTATATATGCACACTGAAAAAAATACAAGTAATACAGAAGAGTATAAAGCCAACAATGAAAAAACTACATATAATGGTGGTACCCTGGATTAGATCTCGAACAGAAAAAGGATGTTAGTGGAAAAACAGATGGAAACTATAAAGTTTGGATTTGGTTAATAGCAATCTACCCATGTTGGTTTTTTTAGTTTTGTGAAATGTATTGTGGAAATGTAAGATATTAACAATGGTAGAAAATGGGTAGGAAGTATTTACAAATGCTCTGTACTGTCTTTGTAAATTTTCTATAAATTTAAAATCATTCCAAAATAAAAAGCTTATTTAAAATAAGTGAACAAAATTTTTTCTTTCACTGACAGATCATAATAACATACTGTTCTATCTTCACCCCCAACAATATAGAGTTCACTTTCAGATCAATACATATGAATCTACCTTACTTTAAAAATGCCTGTAAGTTATTCCATGAAGCTAATTTACATATCTCAAAGTCATTCTGTTACCTACATAGATAACTGTAAAAAGTATCTTTACAAATATATTCTTGTTTAAAATTGACAAAAAATAAAAATATTAACATTTTAACATGAAATAAATGTTTAAAATTGCCAAAAAAGAAGAGGAAAAATTCTTTTTCAAATGGTTGTTGGAGTTTATAAACCTACCAATATTATATGAGAATGCCTTTTTTCTCATGTTCTTATTAAAATAGATATTATCATTTAAAAATATTGCATTTGATTAGAAAGCAGTTGGTATTTCAGTTGAGTTGTGATGGGTGAACAAATACTAGCTAGGCAAATCGGAATTTGTGAAATAATGGGTAACATAATATCATGAGCAAATGTATGGTGGCACAGAGGATATGCTGTTCTCACAATATGGTATTTTTCAGAAAAGCTGGAATTTATCATCGCAGTGAGAATCAACATCATAAAGTTGGCTGCTATCATCATGAAATGGTTGCATCCCTCCTAAATGGATGAACCTTGAAAAGTTAGAGACAGTACAGTCTTTATAAAGGGAAGACCATATTCAGATTTTCACTTTAGAAAGCTCTCCATGAATGCATTGCAGGAACCTGGCTTAAATGAAACTAAATCTGGAAACAGGATAATCAGTTAAGAGGCTTTTAATATGATAAATATCAGTACTGAGGCAAAGGAAGCACCTTTGATCGAGGCATTGGAGACAGAAGCTTCAGGACTTAGAGACTGATGAGACCTGAAGGGTAAAACAAGTGGGTAGACTAGGTTAAATCTCAGTTCCATCTCTGGTGTCAGTGCCAAAATTAGAGCCTGTAGGGAGAGAGGCAGGTTTGGGAAAGAGACAGTAATTTTTTTTTTAGACATGTTTCATGAAAGCTGCCTGTAGGACTCAAAATTGAAAAGTACAACGGACAGAGAGAGAAGCAGATTTCAAGCCTAATTCTGGCCCAGAGATACAGATTTTTGAGTTATTAGTGTACGAGTGGAAGAGGAGACGGTGTCATTATTGACATTGGAGTGGATACGTCTTTGTTGTGGGGACTTCTCCCGTGCTCTGTGGGATGGTTAGCAGTACCCCTGGTTTCTGCCCACTAGAAGTCAGTAGTTCTTTCCACACTGTAACAACAAAAAATGCCTTTAGATATTGCCAAGTGTCTCCTCAGGGTAAAGTTTCCCTGGTTGATAATCATTGGACTATGCGATGTGAGAAGGAAAAAAAGATGATTACAGATCCCTGGGGAACTCTGGCATTGAAATGTGTCAATGATGGTGCATAGGAGAAATCCAGGCAGGTAGATGTAAAACAAATAAGAAAAAATAAGTGGTACCATCGAGGACAGGGCATGAGATGAGACAAGAAGGAAATAGACATCAATGTCAAATACAGATAAGTCAATTTAAGACTAAAATTGTTAACTCCATGTGGCAATTTCAAGGTCACTGGTGACATTAACAAGAGTAGCTTTTCGCCTGTCAGCTTCAGGTGCCACCTGGAACCAGTTCTCAAAATTCAATACACTCTTAGTTTTTGAGTGATGGCTGTCTCACTCTTTCTTGGGAGTTTGAATGACACTTCTATTAACTCTTCTTACCCTCACTCAGCCTAGGTGTTTGCCTTGAGAAATACTAAAACCTTTCTACACATCTCACTCCTGGTTCGTTTTTGGATTTAAACTTTTAATAACCAAATGCCTTTCTTATTTTAACATGACAACTCTTTTAGTCTTTATTACTGTAGTCCCCTCATCCTAAAATACCCAGTGGTGTGTCCCGATGCTATCTGGAGTGGCAGACATTATCTTTGCCAGCAACTTCTCTTCTCTCTTACTCTTACACCAAATTTAGATGACTAAAAACTCTCCACTTTCAGGGTGAGTTCCTTTCAGTGGAGTACTGGAGTTGGCTCTCACAAGCTCAAGTGATGATAGTTAAGTATGCAGTAATTTTGGATCCAATTGTTAAACGTGATCATTCTAAAAAATTAAGTTATAAAATGTGACAATTCATTTTATAACAACAGTGGTAAATATTCAGCCCACATTACTTTTAAATTATTTTACTATTATCTAAGTTCTTGAGGTTACGTATATTATATTGCAACGGTTAATGTGCCATATGATGTGGTACTTCTGTGCATCTCTTGTCAAATTTGTGTTCAGTGATGTCAGATTGGTAGCTTGAAATCAGCCATGGTGAAAGTCTATACATTGCAGATATTGTCAGAGCCTGATAATTTTTTAACTGTATAGACTGTATAAAGTAATTAATAAAATACAATAATACTGATTATACTTAAAAGTATCTTGTGTCTGTAGCTGTTACATTGTGAATAGAACACACCGTGAAAATATTCTGGTATCTAAAGACTAGTATCCAACCAGCAAAGAAGTCATTCAGGTCCTTGATGAATGAGTGAAGTTACAACACACATCTCTATTGTTTCAATGTCATCTTATTCATTAATAAATTAACATTCATATTAGCCAAAATTCAGTTGGAATCATGCTCATTTGTTGATTGCAAAACTAGGTTAACTATATAAGAATTTGTCAAAAAATAAATGAGGCATTTTGTGTGAATAAATTCACCATAAGAAATTTACAATAAAGAGTAATATATATCTCATTTGCAAATTATATGCTATGTATCCTTTATATCAGTTAAATTTATAATGGACTTAATGTTTGTATATCTCTGTCTATACATATATCGTTCATATACACTTATTTTTCAGAAAGCGAACTATTAAACATTTGCCAGAATTTCTTTCTAATAAGATTTTCCAAATTAATTTCCAGGTGCTGCCTTTTAAGGTCAATGGGTACCAAAATCTGACATAAATATGCTTTAGACCTTATCAGAAAGTGTTACTGTACACTGGTATTTCTAAAATTGGTCTCTTCTCTGTTCTCATTACTGTCCTTGTCCCACATTTTATCATATCTTTACAAAATTACTGTATATTAGCCTTCCTGTATCTACTTATCATACAATATTTATCTTGCAATAATTTAGCCAACTTTTATCTTGTAGAATTCATATTGTTCTCTGGATTTATCTTTTCTGATCCTTTTCTGTGACATTATTGCATGTGGTATGAATTTAACCACCTGAAGTTCTACACATTTTGGTCTCATTACTGAATTTTTTTCTTATGTACTTCTGTTTTTTATCTCTCTAGTGAGTGTAGTCTCTCTAGTCTCTGGATGGGGCTCATGACTGAAAAAAGGTTTTCTGTTTGTGGGTGTTGTCTATACTACAGTCATTCATAGGCATTTTTCTCAAGCACAGTAGAAGAGAAAACGACAGGCTCCTTCAATGTTTCAGGGGGTTAGCTTCCCCTACTTTTGAACATAATGCAACAAAATCACCTGGAAACTTGGGAGAGTCTAGGGTGATCTTTTTCCCTTTTTCTGTATCTATGCTCAATTTCTCTTTTTCTATTTTCTTCATCAAGTCTTACTGTTAGGCAGGTAATCCTTCACCAATATTCAGCCCTCACATCTGAGTCCAGGTTGCAGAATGTTGTTAGACTCTAGTAAAATGGTGGTCTTTCCTTTAAAAGCAATTATCATCTGTTATAGGCTAAATTTTGTCCTCTTCCCCCTATGCCAAAGTCACATGTTGAAGTCCTAATCCCTACTACCCCAGAATGTGACCTTATGTGAAAATAGGGTCATTTCAGATTTAATTAGTTAAGATGAAGTCATACTACAGTAAGGTGGGCACATGAACCAAAATGGCCAGTGTCCTTATAAAAAGTGGAAATTTGGACACACACACACATACACACACACACACACACACCGTGCCCTGTAGACATGAAGGCAGAGGCGAGGTTGATGAGTCTACAAGCCAAAGAATGCCAAAGATTTTCAGAAAACCACAAGAAGCTGGGATAGAGGCATGGAACAGATTTTTCCTTATAACCTACAAAAGGAACCAACTATGTTAATACTTTGATCTCTGAATCTTTGCCTCCAGGACTATGAAGAATTAATTTCTTTGTTAAAGTCACTCAATTTGTGGTACTTTGTTATGGCAGCCAGCCAAATAGTGTATCATCTAATTATAATACTATCACTGTAACTTAATTAATATCTTATATCTCACATATAGTAAAAGTTTTTTGAGAGCAGGTACTGTGTCTATTTGGTTCATAATTGTATTCTTTGTGCTTACCATAGTGCATGACATATACTAGGCGCTTAATCAAAATTGGTTAATTGAATGAAAATCCTCTTCTTCAACAAAGTTTACTCTTATGATGTTTAGGAGAATTTTAGTTGTAAACTTTCTATCAGCTTTTTTCTGGTTGCAAATTCAAGGGGATACAGAATTTCTTCTGTAAATTCATCTCTGAGATGGAAAAAGGAAGGAAATCTCTTAGTTGGGTGGATGCATGTGTCTGGTGATGAGCCTTCTTTATTTTCACATAGGCTAAATTTACTCATTTTTGGCCATAGCAACTGAATGCGTGCAAAAGTCGATAGAGTAGTGTGTGGAATGTGAAGACAGCACCATATGGGGAATTGTGTGGTACGTGGTTCATATGATGTATTTTAATGTTTAATTTAAGAAGGTCTGATTTTGACAGTAGGGTTTGGTTCTAAAAATAGAAGCAAATGGTAAATATGGAATAGAACTGTGTGATACTAAAACAAAACAAAACAAACAAATGAATGATAGTCCATTATGTTGTTTTTATATGTAATGCTTTTACACAGAACAATAGCATTTCATCTCTCTCATTTACCTAATCTACATTATAAATGCATATTGTCATTTTACATGTGAGATGTGGGAAATCTTTCTCATTTGTCTCTATTTCAGGCTATTTTAGGTAATTCTTTTATTGTTGGGCCCATTTTAAAGATACTCTTTGTTAGCTATTTTTAATCTTATGTAAATAGAATATTTACATCCTCACAATGGAGTTTTGGCCACAGGTTGACTTATATAAATTATAGCATATGGATTAGCATAAGGAATAAGATAAAAAAAATCAGAGTTCATTCCAGAGGAGCATATGTCATTTCAATGTTTGGTGTCATGTACATTAGCTAGATAAAATAAAATTGATTCCAAAATATATTTTCTAAATACATATATGTTAGTTTATTTTTAAATAAACTTTTCTTTATGGTTATAGTTAATGTATATATCCTTCCTATTGCTGAGCTAATTAAATGCAATTCTTTCTACATCACCCCAGCATTTCTATGTAATTATGACATAATTTGATAAAAATACATTTAAGCAATTTCTATAATAACATATTTTAGTCTTCCATTATTATAAGCTTTTTAATATGGAGTCATGCAAATAAATTCAATTTTACATGTTTGGAAAAAGGATAAGAAATAATTTTCTAATATACACAAACATACATATACAACAACACAGGCATGCATTCATACACACACGCACACACACACACACGCACACACACGCACATACACACACACACACACACACTCCAACCGTCATGAAATCATTGAACCAAACACAATGCTTTAGAAGCTACATTGCCAAGTTTAAACTAACTGAAATTTTATGCTTTTAAAACAATCCTTTAGGGAATTTAGTTTATGGAAGTTAATTTCTAATTCTCCAAGAATAATTTAAAACAAATTTAAAAATTCAAAGGTTTTCTTGAACCTTATAAAACTTTGCATAATCATAGAGAATTAAAAGTAGGTGCAGAAGGGAGAAAACAGAATGACAAATTGTCCATATTCAAATATAAAATGGTCCAGAATTTTTGGAAATGAAGAAAGACATGAAACACACACATACACATGAAAATAACCATGAAGTTTAATTTTTTTCTATTTCTCAGGGATAGATTAAATATTTAAAAGGAGATGTTTCAAAATGGAAAGTCTTTTACAAGTGAAACACCCATACTCTTAAGTATTGCTAGTTTTTTTTTCTCTTCTTATATTATTATAAGACCCAGTATAACAGAATAAATTTCTTCTGAAATGTTATCCTGAAATTTTGAAAGGACAGAGACTAGGAAGATGTACATTTATTTGGGGAATCATTTGACAAATGTAAGCATAGCAAATAAAGTGAAATATCTCTGTATCATTCTAGAGCTAGAGAATAATAGTACCAAAGATAAAGAATTATTGGCATTTGTGAGCAAAAGAAAGATGACATGCAAAAAAATGAAATAAAGTATTCTATGAATTGTCTTCCAGTTGACCTTTATGTTGGGAACTCAGAACTGGCCACAGGTTTTATAAAAAGGCCTGAATGGCCAAAATAAAATTAAATATTTCTGTAGTTTTTAATGTTGATTCAGTCAATCATATGATGTCATTTAGAAGATATCATAATAATCACTGTGCCAAGTTATAACAAGGTAATGGCTTTTAAAGGATGACAAAGTACAATGCATAGGAAAATTCTTTAGATAAATAGTAGCTAATTGAGATTATGATAAAATAAATAATTAAAGCAATATTATTTTGTTTTTATCGGCAGTAAAACAGAAAAAAAAATCTCACACTTTCCATGGGGAGCACATGGCATGCACAGGAACGTACCCTGGCTGTGAGGCTTCCTGCTTCAATGCCAGCATGGGGTTGGAGCTGCAGCCTAAAATCTCGCTTTACTTGAGCTCTGGGCTTGAAAAGATATGGATACTTACAATGGTTGGCTCAGGGTCTGAGCTGGAAGTGAGCTGCTGTCTCTGACTCACCCATGTCATACTGGAATCATAAGATGGTTCATGTACAAATGTAGGGTTTACTTTCCCTACATTCACTCCAATCTTGTGATGTGAGACTCCTGAAGTAGGATTTTAACCTCAAACCTTGTTTAGAATTGTTTCAGTGGAACTCAGGAAAGATCACAATAGGTGTGGAGTTACTACATAAAGAGGCTTCTACTCCCCAAGGGATGCATAGGAGGAACTGGCTAAATCTAAGAACTGCACAAAATTAACTCACAAAGAAGAATTAAAAACAGATGTTTACCCACGTTAATGAACCAGCACATCCTGTGCATGTATCCCGGAACTTAAAATAAAAATTTTAAAAAAGAATTAAAAAAACAGATAAGAAAATCTAAAACTAAGAGATAGTCTTAAACCTAACAATAAAAGAATTTACATCCAAGTTGAAATAGAGTTGGTAGGACACTCTTGGAAGTGGACCTCAAAATAAGTATAACAAAAATTCTTAAAATGATATATAAGTAAATAATACTCATGATAAAAGAATACAATTATGCAACAAAGTAAAAATAAAAAAACTTTTTCTTTGATTTCTATAAGGGATTATAGATAGATATGAGGAATTGTTCCAGAATAGAGCCAGATACATAAATAGAAGTTACAGGACCTAGAGAACAGAATGAGAAGCTCTAAAAGAGGACTAAAAGAAGGTGTAGAAGGGAAAGAAAATAGAAAGAAAGGCAAATTGTCCATGTTCAAATGTAAAATGGCTCAGAATTTTCAGAAATAATGACATGAAACACACACGCACACACATGCACATGGAAACACACACACACACACACACACACTCTCTCTCTCTCTCTCTGTCTCTCCATCAAACATTGGAAAAGGCCCTTTCATTTCATACATACATGAAAAATTAAAAAAAAACAACAGAAGTAAGCAACAAGGTTAAACGTTTTTTTATGGCACCCATCACCTATTTTGATGCTTTCACTAAGGTAATCTGTAGTTCAGGCTGATGACTGGTTGGTGACTGTTGCAGCATTCTACCTGCAGGCATCCGTCCTGCTAATTACTGAGCCTTCCGCATTCTTTTGTATTTCCTCACATTGTTGATTAAAACCAATCGCTGCTCTCTAAATGGGTTCATGTTTAATAATAGTAATAAGTTCTTAGCACACCATATAAATTTCAAATATTAAGAGTAGAAATATGTTTTCAGAAAATGGTTGAATTTTCATAAAATTTTAATTTTCTATTTAGTTTATAATGCTTCTTTAATTCTTATAAATCAACAAGATTGTTAACAGTTCAAGAGAAACCCAGGCAAAGATAAGAACACAGAGTTCAAAAAGAAATACAAGGAACCAATACATACATTAAAAGAAACTAAATCTCAAGAACAACTTTATAAACAACAAACATAAATTAAAGAATATTGAGATAGGCTTTTTCATCTAGATGGTCTAAAGTAATAGGCACTTTCATGCAGTAACATTGGTATATTCGGTTTAGAAACTTCTTTTAAAATGTTTAGAAAAATTAAAATACCTTTTATAAGGCAGCTCTAATTCTAGAAATTCAAACAACAAAGTTACTCAAACACTTACCTAATGTTTTGTGCAGGTTTTTAATAACTTAGAAGTGATTTTAATCTCACTAAAGGGATTCTAATTAGATATATTATGATCAATTTAAACAATAAAGTAATATCCTAGCCATTAAAAGGAAGAATGCATCACTGTATCTACAAATGATAGGGGACAGGGGAGTTTGGGAGGGATAAAAGTGGTATTTCTCATTTCATCATATAAGAATTTTTACAACTAAATAAATATTTAAAATGTAAAAATCCAATTAAATATTAAAATGATCTATTGATGTTATATCAATGTTATAATTCTGATGTAAATATTATTTGATGTGTTGGAATGGAAAGCATACATGCACATCTGATTTGATTCGCCACTTTTCATTTAGGAGTTTGAATCTGTATTCACACATCCAGTCGTCCCTCGGAGTTCCTTGTGCTCACTTGTCAGGTGCTGGTAATACATTTGTGAGTTGGAGCACTGCAAAAGCACTATTTTTTTCTTCTGCCTACTTAAGAAAAATTTGTTCTTTTTTTCCTCAGTTAAGGAAAATGGTAGAAAACAGTTGTGAGGAGACTTTGTGGGATTTTTTTACATGCAAGCCTAGCAGATCACGGATAAGAAACAAGATATTGAAGCCATTACAATCTTTTATTTGGTTTAACGTTAAGCCCCTCCTCCTGGTACAAATGTGAGGGCTTCCCAAAGCACGCAATTTGTCTATGTGCTTCTTATTTGTTGGGAAGAAGGGATCAATAGTCTTCAAACATCTGTCCCCATGATTCAAAATTAAAACATTTTTGGAATAAATTTGGGTGGGTGAAACCAAGATGCAGAGGTAGAGAAGTGAGAGAAGACACTGAAGTAAAATTATCATGATGTTAGGGAAGAGGTATCCAGTGGATTGGGTTCACCAGGGAAATGGAGAGAGAAGAAAGGAAGATAATTCTCCATCACATCTTATTGGAAATGGTTTCGACCTAGGAAAGCTACTCTACCTGAGAATTTAAACATCAAGGTAGTCAGCTGCAGTCTGACTTGACCCCCAAGTATGCTTGGGGATAAGTCAAATTGACCTGATGCCCTTTTGTGAGCAGATTTAACCTAAAGAAATTCTTTGGTATCTGGACCTTGTCTCAGTGACAGACAAATTCTTATACTGGAGGGATTTCAGAAATTGTACCGAATTTTTATAACTTTAACCACCACATAGGTAGGGTACTGGAAAGCATTTACTCTGTAAAACCTGGCTAGATTGCTGGGGAATCTTTTGCACTCTTTTTAACTGAGAAACTGGTCAGCCCACCTTGGCCACTTGAAGGGCTGATACTGCAAAGACCAGATGCCACCTGCTACATGTGTTTGCTACTGAAACAGGAACTTTTCTTGAGCCACAACTTTTATCACAAGCACTATTGGTCAGTGATAACAAAGGCATGAGATTTTTGATGTATTAGCAGTAAGTTATTAATATAAAACAGCAGAAAAAGATGCTAAAACTAAGAAGTGCCGTAGCGAAACAACTGAATCATTAGATAAGAATTAGTATAACAAGATTTTATCATTTGGTTATTTAACTTTGCAAAAGTATAAATAAAACATAAATCTCTTCAATAATGAATGAACACGAGGAAGTTTTATAATCCACAAACTAGAATTTAATTTGCAATAAGTTAATTTTCATTTATATCCTTCAAATATTTATTCTTCAGTTTTAAGTCAACAGTCTGTCAATGTTCCAAAACTTAGTGATTTCCTGAAATGGTTCTTCTGGTTTTTTTTTTTCTTTGAAGAGAAAGTAAACAGAATTATTTTATTTAAAAAATGTTCCTTACAGATACCAAACAAGAAGTACTATTAACAGTCTTATTTTTTCTTTCATGTGTATATTTACCAGAGTGCATTAGTAAGTTTACATTAAAAAAAGAGGAATTTTTAATAGTTTTCTTTTTATATGAAGTTTTACAATGTTAGGCAGACCACACTGAAAAACATACATGCATCAAAATTATTCTCATGGCCAGTTGCCCCATAATCAGCATTAAGATGTGTAAATACTGTGCACAATCATTTGACCTTAAAATGAAATTTTTATTCGTTCAATAAAAAATGTTGGGCAAAATGGATTTTAAAGCTAATAAGTACTAATAGTACCAAATACATATTTTAATAGCAGTTTAGCAAATAAATGCATATATCTATTTAGTACAGTTGTCTGTTGGTGTTCATGGGTAATTGATTCCAAGACCATATGAGATGCTCAAGTCCATAATATGGAATGGCACAGTTTTCTCATGGAACCTTTAAATAATTTCTAGATTACTTACAATACTAGTATGATGTAAATGCGATGTAAGTAGTTGTTATACTGTAATTTTAATGTTGTAGTGTTATTTTTATTATTGTTGTATTGTTATGCTTTTTTTGAATAGTTCAGAGCCTTGGTTGGTTGGAATCAGTTGTGCAGGAACCTGTGGATATAGCAGGCGGGCTGTGTGTTTAATCCTAATTTCTAGCTTTTACTTTCTTTGTAGAAAGAATACTTGCCCGCTCTGTTCTGTGTTCTTTCTGAGTGCTTTGCTCAGTATGTTTCTTGGGTGAGTGACTGATCAAGAGAATCTGATTTTCCATTACTCTAAGGGCTGGATATGGTAAGGGGAACATAAGAAAATGTGGAAGGGAAACTGAAGGTAAATATTTCTTCCTTTTCATAAGCTAATATCACTCTACGGATTTTGTTTTTAATGCATATTGACAGCACGCTTTACTTAGCTGGTTTCCATTTGTGTAGATTCTACCTAACATAACTTCTTTTCTGCTTAAGCATTTGCATGACTATTAGTGCTTCAAAGTCAATTTTTTTAAAATGCACAAGTTATAAATACAGAAGATCAACCCCCGCAAATCTAACAAGGACCCTGAACATTTTCATATTAAGACTGTAAGTAGATTTCAGTTCAGTGTTTATTGTAAGTTGGTGAAAACATCTAGAAGAAAATGACTAAAACTGAATCTTTGTATGTATTTATTACTTGATGTAATAAAGCTTATTTTCATTAACAATTCGTATATAAAAAAAGAAATGACAGATGAGATTTATAAAGGAAAAGAGGAGTGCTAATATTCAGAAAGCAAACACCAGTATTTCATTAGAAAGACTGGCTTTTATAAAGTCTTTGATCAAATTAGTGTAGATAGAAAATATCCCTGACAGAGGGCTAATATCCAAAATCTACAAAGAACTAAAACAGATTTACAAGAAAAAAACAAATAAGCCCATTCAAAAGTGGGCGAAGGGTATGAACAGACATTTTACAAAAGAAGACATACGTGAGGCCAACAAATATGTGAAAAAAAGTTCATCAACGATGGTCATTAGAGAAATGCAAATCAAAACTACATTGAGATACCATCTCATGCCAGTTAGAATGGCGATCATTAAAAAATCTGGAGACAACAGGTGCTGGAGAGGATGTGGAGAAATAGGAACACTTGTACACTGTTGGTGGGAGTGTAAATTAGTTCAACCATTATGGAAGACAGTGTGGTGATTCCTGAAGGACCTAGAAACAGAAATTCCATTCAACCTAGCAATCCCATTCCTGGGTATATATCCAGAGGATTATAAATCATTCTACTATAAGGACACATGCACACGAATGTTCATTGCAAAATTGTTTACAATAGCAAAGACCTGGAACCAACCCAAATGCCCATCGATGATAGACTGGACAGGGAAAATGTGGCACATATACACCATGGAATACTATGCAGCTGTAAAAAATGATGAGTTCGTGTCCTTTGTAGGGACATGGATGAACCTGGAAACCATTATTCTCAGCAAACTTACGCAAGAACAGAAAATCAAACACCGCATGTTCTCACTCATAGGTGAGTGTTGAACAATGAGAACACATGGTCACAGGGAAGGGAGCATCACACACTGGGGTCTGTCAGGGGGAAATAGTGGAGGGACAGTAGGGGATGGGGAGTTGGGGAGAGAGAGCATGGGGAGAAATGCCAGATATAGGTGATGGGGAGGAAGGCAGCAAATCACACTGCCATGTGTGTACCTATGCAACAATCTTGCATGTTCTTCACATGTACCCCCAAACCTAAAATGCAA
>CAUYQU010027234.1:0-18266 GCA_963574635.1 Cheracebus regulus | reverse complement strand
TGTAGGAATGGGGGTGAGGACGGAGGGTGATTGTTCTATGCATTACCAGGCTGATTTTATGAGCTGGCATTATTTGATTCCTTTAGGGATCCAACCAAAGTTCCTTAGAAATACCGTGTGTGTGTGTGTGTGTGTGTGTGTGTGTGTGTGTGTGTTTTAGTGTATAAGTAATACTTGCTTCTTTGGTTTTTTCCTTTTACATTTTTACAAAATGAAAAGGTCTCTGTTTTCCCCATTGGCATGCTTTAGAGGTGGCCATGGGTAACTGCTTGGTATATAACCCTCCAGATTACTCTACATTAAAATCATTTTGGGTATTTAATGTGGACAATGTTTTAAAACATTGTTATGTTTTAAATCCACTAACCAGAAGTATTTTTCAAACCCCTTTAGGCTTAGTTATGCTAACTTCAGAATATAGCACAGAAGTCTGATTTTGCTTTCTTTGTTGTTCTTTCTTATATGTAGTTCTAAGGCTTTGGTTTACTTTGTTGCATCTTGATCTCTTCCCTAGGGTACATGGCCAGTACTTATATTCCTTGTTTTTCTCGTTTTAGTCTCTGAATTCTTTTGAAAGTAAAATCCTCAGTAGAAGTGAGTTGAAATTATTTTATTCAAATCAGTTTCCTCAACCACAGTTGAAGAAAAAGTAAACCTACCATTTTTTTTGGAAACGGAGTCTCGCTCTGCTCTCCAGGCTGGAGTGCAGTGGTGTGATCTCAGCTCACTGCAATCTCTACCTCCTGGGTTCAAGCGGTTCTCCTGCCTCAGCCTCCTGAGGAGTTGGGATTACAGGCGCCCGCACCACGCCCAGCTAATTTTTTTGTGTTCTTAATAGAGACAGGGTTTCACCATGTTGGCCAGGCTGGTCTCAAACTCCTGACCTCAAGTGATCCTGCCTCCTTGGACTCTCAAAGTGCTAGGATTACAGGCGTGAGCCACTGCCCCAACCCTAAGAGTTTCTTAAAAGGGAACCTAGCGGTTTCTATGTATACCAATATCAGAGACAAATAAGGAGATTGTGTATGTTTGTGTGTTCTATATGTAGGCAACAGATCTAGCAGATTTTCTATCTAACATAACACATAATCAGTCTTGTAGAAGATCTAGGTGCTTTTACTGATGAGAACAGACTTATAGTAATTAGTACTCTAAGACTGCTATGAAAATGCTTGAAAATAGCTTGTTGGTCTCTTGGCTGTATTCTCCAGGCTCTCTTGTTTACCTTCCTGATTTACTTACTTTTCATTGCCGTTACTGAATTTAACTAAATTCACGATTAAACAAGTGTAGGAGGGGTGAGGAAAGGCTTACAGTGCATGTGACTAGGTTACTGGAATTTTAGTTGATTTTGAGCTTAATATGAATCATCAAATTTATGAGCTTATAAACAAAAGGCCCATTGATAGATGTTTGTTGTTTAGAATGAAATGGAATGATAATCCTACTCCTTTCTTTGCTAGTCAGCTCACAGTGAAAACATTATGTTCAGTTCTTAGTGCTGTACTTAAGGAGAGACATGGATGAATAAGATAATTCAGTGGAGTGAGACTAGGATAATCAGAAAGCTGAAAAAAAATTAATATCTTATAAGGAATGGTTGAAAGTCTAGGGCTATTAAGAGAAGATGTAGGGCAGACCAGGCCAACTGTCCTCACATATTTTAAATGTAGAATAAACTACTGATTCTTAGAAGCAAATTAACCTCTAAGTTTGTAGATTTATAGGGGATAGGTTTCCTGTGGTTAAAAAAACATATATTTGGGTAAACAATGAAAACAACTAAGATTTTAGAAAGGCAGTGTGGCATATTGGTTATGAGTATGGACCTGGGAATCAGCCTGAGATTTAGTCCTTAGCCCTGTCGCTTACTAGTTATGTGACTTTGGGTAGGTTGTTTACTCTGTTTCCTCATCTGAGGAGATGGTATTAATAACTCATAGGTTCAAATGCATGTAAAATATGTAGTTAATAAGAGTTCACCTGCTGGCGTAACCATGCACAATACACAGTCTAGGTGGTAGATACTGCATTGTGTCTAATGTGGTGTGGGAGAACCTCGCCTCTCTGCCGAATCTCCTGAAGCTGAGCAGCGGCTTGCTGTGTGGTGCAGGCCAGAAGCTAGGAGCTCTATGTGGCATGGCTGCTCATTCCAGTAGACAGGGCTCTGGGTGGAGAGATTGGGAGAGGTCGAGAGGAAGGTAAAGACGTGCAACTTGGAATGCAGCTCTTCCTGAATTTGGTTCTGTCTTAATACTCAAAAAGAGGAGAGTCCAGTTGTGAATAAGATGAGAGTAACAGCTTGTTCTGACAGTTGGTAACATTTGGGCCCTTTTTATCAAGCAATTTATGTGATATTTCTAAACCAATGTACCTGGATTATTTTTGTATCTTTGGACATCTGATGCGTGCCACATTTTAATTAGTTCATAGTTTTGCTGGGCTGGGTGCTGTGGCTCACGCCTGTAATCCTAGCACTTTGGGAAGCCGAGGTGGGTGGATCATCTGAGGTCAGGAGTTTGAGACCACCAGCCTGGCCAACATGGTGAAACACCATCTCTACTAAAAATATAAAAATTAGCTAGACATGTTGGTGTGCGCCTGTAATCCCAGCTACTCGGGAGACTGAGGCAGGAGAGTCGCTTGAACCCAGGGGATGGAGGTTTCAGTGGGCTGAGATCGCACCATTGCACTCCAGCCTGGGCAACAAGAGTGAAACTCTGTCTCAAAAAAAAAAAATTAGTTTATAGTTTTGCTTTAGCTTGTTTAATCTTAAAGGCAACCTTTCTACATCACCATCCTACCTCAGAATACTTCAGTTTTCCAAATGTTTGATATATACAACATACATCTTATTGATAATCACATAACCTATACTAATAATATGGCTTCTCCCAGAGACTTTTAATTTCTAGCTTTATTTCTAAACACATTTAACATTCCGGGTCACGTGGGGACCCATTAATAATAAAAAGAATGGAAACAAAAAATTAATGAGACAATTTTTCTGTTATAAAATTGACTTAGTTTAGAACAGTGTTATACTGATGATATGATGGGAGTTTAATTTGGTACAAACTTTCTGAAAGGCAGTCTGGCAACGTGTGTGTGTGTGTGTGTGTGTGTAAATACACACATGTTAAATAACATGCACACATATTCCTACTCAAAGCAATGTAGAATAATAATCCCACTATTTTCTCTGCCAGTTACCTCACAGCTCAAGCATTTTGTTCAGTCCTTGATGCTGCCATTATCTAGAGAGACAGACAAATAAACTCATCCAGTAGAGTGGGACTGGGATAATGAGAAAGCTAGAAAAATTAATAATGAAATATTCATACCTTTCACCCAAGAATTCCATAAATTTCTTTTTGTTTCTTTGTTTTTAATTCCATCAACTCCTAGGAACTTATCCCGTGGAAGTAATAGGTAAGTGATGGAAAGATTAATATGTAAGGGTAAATTAATGAAAAAATATTCATGTCCTTTTGACATGTCTTCATCATTCTTTGAACACCTCTTATTTTTTGACATAGAGAGATGTTTTAGACTCATCTTGTACATTTCTGCCTAAGCCCTGGAGTTAGCCATTTCTCCAAGGATTCCTTTTAGGGGAGAATGATACTTGGAAACTGAGATCTGGATGCCCCAAATGCTTATTGCTGCTTTCAGGCCTTCTCAGTGAATAGAACTAGGGAGCATATGTGTACACACACACACACACCCTCATCCCTTTTTACATCTGTATTTCTATGCTTACATATATTGAAATCACAAATTTGCACTAACATATCCAGTTCCAATATAATACCACATACTTAGCTCTAGTTTTCTTCCTTTTCTTACTTGTACCTCTTTTCCAAAAGTGAGAAACCTGGTTCCTGTTGTCCTTAATGTATTTACTTACTTGTTCAGTCCTCTGTTCTTACTTGTTCAGTCCGTTCCCTGCTCCATATGCAAATACCCTACTCACCCTGCTTGGGCTGTAGCTCCCGTCAGTGTGCTGCCGCTTTCGCTGTCCTCCACTGGGACACCCTCCTCACCCTGTTCAGGCTTCCATTTCTGTTCTGAGCCTTCTCCCCTCCTCCACAGGCATGCCTCCTTACTCCACTGAGGCTCCAGCATCCTGTTTCAGGTTGTCCTCCTATATGTGGTTGCTCTTACCTGCTAGGCTCTGACACATTTGTTACTGAGCCACTCCTTTATAGCAGTGCCCTCCTTACCTGATTGGTCTCTGATACCTCACCCTGGCTTGCCTGTTTCACCTCAGTTGACATCCTCTTCACCCCATTTGGACTATGACCATCCTACCCAACCACTCTGAAGAAGATGCCTATCTTGTTTGACTTCACCTAATGGTTTTTGAGCTCAATTTTTCAGTTAGGGGAAGGATAAATGGGAATTAAAAACAAAACAAGACCTGGTGCAGTGGCTTATATCCGTAATCCCAGCACTTTGGGAGGCCGAGGCAGAAGGATCACTTGAGTGCAGGAGTTCAAGACCAGCTGGTGCACCATAGCGAGACCCTGTCTCTACAAAAATAAAAACGGATGTTAGCTGGATATGGTAATGTGTGCCTGTGGTCCCAGCTACTCCAGAGGCTGAGATGGGAGGATCACTTCAGCCCAAAAGTCAAGGCTGCAGTGAGCCATCATCACACCACTGCACTCCAGCCTGGGTGACAGGGCAAGACCCTGTAACAAAAATAAAACAAAACAAAAACAAGAGCCATGAGCACAGTTGAATATTGATATTATCTGATTAGTTTTCTTAACCTGGAAAAGCATTGCTTATTGGCTGTTAGTGATGGTGAAAAGTCAGGCCCCATTGGTATCAAATCCAGTAAGTATTTTAAAAGTGTAAGAAAAAGGAAAGACATGATTAATACAAATTAAGAAAGGCAAAAGGAATAAGACCAGAGTCTAAAAGAGTAGCTGTGGGTATTGAGAAATGGACTCAGAGTAGTAAAGGAGAAAATGCACAGCATTGTGAGAAATGTAGTGAAAGGATGGCCAGATGTTTACTTCATTAATTTCTGAAGATAGCACTGTATTGTACAATAATTAGCATTTAAAATTTTGTGCACAGGTCATCATACAAAGGGTATATTATAGTTGTAATGTAGAATAACAAGAGGTTATGTTTACTTCATATATTTACACACCAAGAAAAGGGAATATGCCATTGTTTTTAAATAAGTTTTAAGTCTTGAAGGACAGCTTTTTTTCCTAGAGAATATTAACTAATCTAGAGCTCATCAATCTTATGTCATTCCAATTAAGATGCTGTTATGATTATATATGTGTGAAAATGAAGTTGTCCTCTCCTCCTATGTTCCCTAATTCCATCTAGTTACCAAGCTGAAAATGTCAACATGATTTTTAATTCATCTTTTTTCCTATGGTGCCCACTTCCAGTCATTTCCTCTTCTGTTAATTCTAACAATTTAATGACCTGCTGTGTATCTCTTCCTTGCATTCTACCACTAGCTGCTTCAAGCTTTCTTTATTTTCTGTGTGGGTGTTTGTGTTAGCCTCAGTTGAATTCTATAAACATTATGGATGCGTCTTCTGCATTTTTTTCCTTTGTTTGTCTATAGCACCTCTGCCTTATAGGTAGCTAAATTAAAGGTAGTTATGTTCAGTTGAGCTCTAAAAGCTAAATTCAGGAGTGTTAGAGAAGGGACTGTGGTGAATTTAGTGCCTGCCCCAAAATGCATGTTGAAGGTATTGTTGTCATGCTGAATTGGGGGCCAATCTTTGCCATATCTTTACTTCTTGTAAGAGAAAGTAGAAACTCATATTTTTATCTGAAATCTTAAAATTTTCTCACCTTTTGAAGCTACTTCATCAACATAAAGGAGTCTGACATTGCATTTTAATGTATAAAAGACTAAGAAGTCCTAAATAAACAAATCTGTGGAAAAATCTGGACTCCTTAGTCTGTCCTAAGTGACTCTGCCATTTGACCCCAGGCTGCCATTCACTAGTGTCAGAAGAATGTGCTAGATATTTTCTTTTTTCACTAGGGCTGTTCTCTTAGCCTGGAATTTCCCCATGTTTCCAGCCTCATCCCTCACTCACTTCTTTTCCTGGCTTTTTAGTTTGCATTTCCATAACAGGTACATTTATGGTGTATACCTTTGCCATAAAGTTTTTGTTGTTATGGCAAGATATAACTGTCTTATTTGTAGTTGTTCATGGATTGGACTTGTCTATTTTCATTAAACTGGGACTTCCTTGAGGCCAGGAACCCACACTTAATACTGTACCATGTACCTAGCACAATGCATAGTGGATGTATAGTAGACTCTTGGAATGGAATGAGTGATTAACTGAGCAAGTGAATGAAGGCAGGTTGGAAATAAACTGAATGTTATGGAGAAACAGTGGTTTTCTAATTTGTCGTCCTATCTCTAGTCACCTTTAGTCTATTCTGTATATATTTTCTAGTACAAGTTTCCTGTAGGAAATTTTTGTACTTGTTATTCTTTTATTCAAACAATATCTGTAGATCTCCATTGCCCAAAGAATAAAGTCTGTACTTTGTGCTGTGATATTTAAGAGCTTCCATGGTTGAGCTCCACTTCTGCTTTAGAGTTCATCTCCCACCCTTCTTTATTTTGCCTTTCCCTTCTAGCCAAATCTGATCACTCATTTGTGATCAGACCCTTTTGTGACTTTTGTTCAACTCTCACTTCTGATACTATATTTCACCACTCAACTTGTTGCAATCTTAGTACTCTTTAAAGCTCAGCTCAGAGTTCCGTCTTTGTTTAACCATTCCTTAACTCTTAAAATGGAAGAAATTGGTGTCTTCCTGTCTGATCCTGGTGCACTGTGGCTCTCTTAATTGAATATTAAAATTTATCTCATTTTATAGTTTATGGATATACTTTTTTTGTCTTCTGGCTGGGGCAGGGACCTTAAACTCAGCACTTTGCGTATAGGAGGTATTTAGTACATGGTTTTTAAAAATTAAGTTCTTATGTATGATTTATATTGATTTCGTATTTGTAAAAAAATTTAAAATTGACTTTTTTAAAGTAATTCAAATACAGTATATAGAAAAAATACCACTGTATACAGTATATACAGTGGAAAGATACTGTACCAAGATGTTAACAATAGAATTATGGCTATTTTAAAACTTATTTTTTGCTGTTTTAAAAATATTTATATAAAGGGAATTTATTATTTTATAATGAAGAAAAATGCTCGTAATTTAAATTAATTGCTCATAATTTAAACATCAGTAACTTAATGTTTAAGATTTTGTTAGGTAAATGAAACCTCTTCAGCTAGGTAAAATGAATAGTAACATTTGATGAAGTACTATGTAGATCTGGTATTAAATATGTATTAACATGCTGCTGAATGCCAAAAATGCTTAGAAATAAAGATAATTGTAATAAGGCTAGGCGCAGTGGCTCACACCTGTAATTCCAGCACTTTGGGAGGCTGAGGCAGGTGGATTGGGGTCAGGAGTTCAAGACCAGCCTGGACAACATGGTGAGACCTTGTCTCTGCAAAACAGTACAAAAGTTAGCTGGGTGTGATGGCATGTGCCTATAGACCCAGATACTTGGGAGCCTGAGGTGAGAGGATCGGTTGATCCTGGGAAGTCAAGACTGCAGTGAGCCATGATCGTGCCACTGTACTTTAGCCTGGATGATAGAGGGAGATCCTGCCTCAAAAAAAAAAAAAAAAAAAAAAAAGAGTAAAAGAACAAAAGAAAGAATTGTAATAAGATCATTATTTGGACAAAATAAAACTAGCAGAAATTATAATAGTGTTAAGTGACATAAACTCATAATACACAAAATGATGTGTGATTAATGTGAGTTTATTTTTCTTATAAGATTATAAATAGGATGGTTATGGGGAGCCAAGGGTAAATATTTGTTTATCTCTGTAAATGTTTTATGTAAATATGATTTTTTTAATAAGCCTTTTAACTCACCTTTGAAAACAACTTGAAATCTAAATAATTTTAAATATTATTTTTTCCTCTCCTCTAGGAATCAAGGAAGGACTGAGGTAAGATTATTTATATGGAAATATTAGTTAAAACATAAAGCTATCTTTTCATTAGTAACAGTGAAAAAAGAACATTTGAATTTTGGAAAACTCTACATCAGGTGATGGTTAGGAATATAAAGGTATAAATGCCACTCTTGTGTGAATGAATGGACTCTTTTCTAGTTGTTCATTCTCAGCATTTTTCTTCTTTGACCTACATTTTCCCTCTCTTGGTACCATGAAAATTTCTGTAATACTCTACTAATATATTAGTATTACTTTAGTGTGACAGAGGCATTTGATGTGGATTTTTGAGAATTTTAGATTTTGACCCCTTGAGTCCAGTTTGTGATTTATAGTACTTATCATATAGTAGAGAGATATTTAATAAATACTTTATCATCTTCCTACATGCTTAGGAGATGAGAAATTTTGCTTATGAGTCTGTTTAGTGTAAAATGTGTTGTTCTTTTGGGGAGATCTGGTATATAATAAAAAGCATTTTGAAAGAACACGTAGTATGTCTTTTTATTCTAAACTTTATTATTGAGCTATCCTTGTAACTGTTTAGTTGTATTTGTTAAAACATTCAAAAATAATACCATGTACTCATATAGTTGTCATTAAGACCTATAAAATAAATATATCCTCCGTTTATGGGAGTGTTTAAGCTTTTCAGAGTAAATAGTTAACTTCACCCCTCAACCTTAAGTACAATTGCTTTCTTAATATTATTAAAATACTCACTTATTCAGCAATATTATTTTCCTCCTATGTGCCATGCCCTCTGTTAGATTGTAAGGATACAAAAGATGGTAAGACATGATCCCTTGACCTCAGACCTCAGAGATTTTAGGAAAATATCATCTTTTTTTTTGAGATGGAATCTTATTCTGTCATGCCTGCCTGATTTTTGTATTTTTAGTAGAGACAGGGTTTTGCCACCTTGGCCAGGCTGGTCTCAAACTCCTGACCTCAAGTGATCCGCCGGCCTCAGCCTCCCAAGGTGCTGGGATTATAGGTGTGAGCCACCTCGCCTAGCTGGAAAAAATAATCTTACTCCTGTTTTGGAAAGAGTTCTTCAGCCACAGACCAGAGAAAACATGAAATCTGTCTTTTTTCATAATGGTAGATTAGCCCCATTATTCTTTTTGTTTTTGTTTTTCATTTCTGTATTCTTTTCAGTAATTTTTATTTTATTTCAGGGGTACATGTGTGGGTTTGTTACATGGGTGTATTGCATGATGCTGAGATGTGGGCTGATATTTATTCTGTCACCCAAATAATAAACATGGTAACCAATAGGTAGTTTTTCAACCCTTGGGCCCCTCTCTTCCTCTCTCTTTTTGGATTCCCCAAATGTCTGTTGTTTCCATCTTTAGGTCTGTATATACCCAGTGTTTAGTTCCCACTTGTAAGTGAGAACATGTGGTATTTGATTTTCTGTTTCTGCACTAATTCACATAGGATAATGGCTTCCAGCTGCATCGTTGCTGCAAGGGATGTGATTTTGGTGTTTTTTTTAATTAGCCCCATTATTCTGACAAACAGGAATAGATTGTCTCTCTTTTGTTTTTTTTAAGAGACAGGGTCTTGCTGTGTTGCCAAGGCTGGAGTGCAGTGGCTATTTTTAGTGAGCTATAGCCTGTAACTCCTGGCCCAAGGAATCCTCTTGCCTCAGCTTCCCAAGTAGCTGGGATTCTAGGTGTGCACCACTGTGTCCAGTTTACATTCTCTTTTTATGATCAAGTATTAAGGAATTTGTTTGTTTGTTTGTTCGTTTTTTTGAGATGGAGTCTTGCTCTGTTGCCCAGGCTGGAGTGCAGTGGTGCAATCTTGGCTCACTGCAACCTCCGCCTCCCAGGTTCAAGCAGTTCTCCTGCCTCAGCCTCCCAAGTAGCTGGGATCACAGGCAAGCGCCACCATGCCCAGCTAACTTTTGTGTTTTTAGTAGAGGCGAGGTTTCACCATGTTGGCCAAGCTGATCTCGAACTCTCGTGATCTGCCCGTCTCAGCCTCCCAAAGTGCTGAGATTACAAGCATAAGTCACCGTGCCTGGCCAAGTATTAAGGCTTTTTAAATAAAGTGTTTAACGATATGACTGGAAAACACATTTTAAAAAAATTTGATTTGTAACTAAAATTTTTTTTTACGTGCATTTTAAATATTAAAGTCTGTTATAATCTCTGGTTAATGTGTCTATTAGGTGTCATTTACTTTGAATGAGGATCTTGCAAATATTCACGATATTGGCGGAAAACCGGCTTCAGTCAGTGCTCCTAGAGAACATCCATTTGTCTTGCAAAGTGTCGGAGGACAGACATTGACAGTATTTACTGAGAGCTCGTCAGGTAAGTGGGAATGGAATTATTTAATGTGATTCCCGTACATGTTGTATAGATTTTCTGTCTCAACATACATTCCTGTTTGCTTTTTTAAGGTCATTACCCAGATGGTTCCATCTCTGATTTTGTCTACCTCTGTCATTCATACTATGCTGCTTCTCTGCTCTGTGTATTTTCTTGTGATTAGTGAAATTTTGGCCATTATTTGAGAAGGGTTTAATTTCCATTTGGGATATGAAGATATAGAACAAAGCAGATGGAAGAATGTGGTTCATCAAGCTGCCTTCTAAGATGTTGAAGAAACAGTATTCTGAATTTTGCCAAGATAAGGTCATCCTTGCTTATTTTAGTAAATTGATATTCAGCAAGTATAAGTTATAGTTAAAAAATACTGCTTGATATTAGGGAATATTTTAGTCTGAATTTTTCATCTTGTATGCTTTGTATATCAAGAGGCCCCTTTTATTGCGTAGAGATTAACTTTTAATTGATAGTAGCTTCCAAGAAGTTTCCACATAGAGTTTTAAGATTGTATGTGTTTGCAATGAGATATTTTAACAGTTCAGTAAATCAGAAGCAAATGTTTCCACTTGTGAATTAAATACAGAGGGAACTTTCTTGTGGCACACATTCAGCATGACTGTATTTTCCTCGTTTTGGGATTTTTATCTTTCATTGAGTTTAGAATACTGTTAAAGCCACAGGCCACCTCAGTTTAATGGAGCTAATTTTCTTATATCTAGTTCAAAAAGCTTATTGACAAAAAAAATTTGTGCTTTTGTTGCATTTCATCAAACGTTTCAAAGAAATTATAGTATGTTAAGAACACAATTGTTTAAAAAAAGGAAAAGCTTCCCAGATTTTTTTGTGGTATCTTGGATTACCAGTAGCTACATAAAATGATCTAAAAAATTATTCTTTTTTTTCTTGGATGTACATTATAATGAAATGGTAAATTATAACTTTTTACTTATATTGTCGAAGGTAGAAGGTTGGTTTCACTGCAGTTTTTTGATGCTGTAATAATTAGTAGTGTGGTAGTATGGGAGGCAGATGTTAAAGTGAAATGTTAAAGTAACGGTATCTTCAACACATCCATTTTACACTAGAGAAGATTCAACCCTTCAGCAAATATTTATTGCCTGCTACATTGTTCAGGGCATAGTATATTCCTATCTAAAGAATCTGATATTTGTCTGAAATTAAAAGCATATTTGAATGTATGCTAAGAGTTTTAGTTTTGGCCGGGCGTGGTGACTCACGCCTGTAATCCCAGCACTTTGGGAGGCTGAGGCTGGTGGATCACCTGAGGCCAGGAGTTCAAGACCAACCTGACCAATATGGTGAAACCCATTCTCTACTAAAAATAAAAAATTAGCCAGGTGTGGTGACAGGCGTCTATAATCCCGGCTACTTGGGAGGCTGAGGCAGGAAAATCACTTGAACCTGGGAGGCAGAGGTTGAGATCGTTCCACTGCACTCCAGCCTGGATGATGAAGGGAGACTCAGTACCCTCTCCCTGCCAACAAGAGTTTACAACTCTATACCTTTTGACTGATGGGATTTAATACGATCTGTTGAACCTGTGAGATTTTCTCTACTTTTGCAATTGTCCCTAGAATGGAAGAGGCATGGCACCAAGATAGTAAAAAGAAGGCAGAGCCTTGATCAAAGTTTGAGTTAGAGAAACTTGGACTTTTTTGGTAGAAAAAAGTACCCTATTTCAGATTTTTTACATCTTATTGACTTAATTTTTTTAAAGCATGATTTATTCCTGGTACTTCTACAAAGACAGTGATTTAGAAAGCTAACATTTGTTAGCCTCAAAATTCGTCTTCCATTTTACATTTTAAAAATACTTAAGTGTTGTGATCTTTTTGAACATTTCATGTTCACATTTTTGGCTACAGGGTACTCTAAAGGGAATGTTGTTTTATAAGGATTATCTTGGCAGGGATATGGAAGAGGATTAAGATTGCCTTCCTTATTCTGGAGCTTGGACAGTATGTTCTTGCTTTATAGAACTGTGGTAATACAAGTGCAGTCAGTCCTAAGTTGCTGTTAGTTATAATACACTGTAATAGCTTTTTGCTTCTTAACCTCATTATTTCTGTTTCAAGTCATTGTTTCTTGATTCTTTGCACCTTTCTGTGTCTTAATTTCTCATTTATGAAATGACGATAATAGTTTATTGACATTTATGTGTAAATATGAATACATTTAAACACTTAGAACAATGCTTAGTATATAATGAATGCTCAAATATTAGCTGTTGTTATTAATATTGTACTTTATTTTTAAACACTTAAGGTTTCAAGTTTATTGTAAGGCATGTGCGTACATTTTAGCTCAATCTGGATGTGTATCACTTGATCAAATTCAGCCAATAGGGAATTTTATACTAAATGTTTCTCAGTTGCCTGCACGACCAAGAAAAAAGCTCTAGAATTGTTAGTAGTTTATCTGCTTTGAGGAGTCTTATGTATTTGCTATTTCTAGTCATTAAAGCAGCAGTTCTACAAGTGGGTTCCTTGGATCTCCTGGAAGTCATAAATAGAACAGCAGGGGCTGTGTGACTGCTGCAACATGTTTAAAATGTTAGATATATGTTATTCATGTGTGTACTTTTCTATAGGATGGTACCAGAGGTTTCATTGGCATCTCAGAGGAATCTCTGGCCCAGAAAAGCTACAGAACCACTACCTTAGTGTTAACCTAGGATGGTTATGAACCCGCCAAAGTATAAGTGACTAAGCCATTTTACAGGGAGTAAGCGGTTGATTTTACATTGAAATATAAATGAGATAGGCATTACTTTGAATATTTTCACATTTTTCTATCAAGCATAGAACTGTACCTGCTTTTCTGGGCTCTTCATTTTTTTAAAATAGTGCATAGGTCTATAAAATGTAGAGTTAGTAAGAGCTTGAAACCACATTTGAGTTCAATATGTTAGGAGTTTTAGTTTTAATAACTTTACTCCTGTAAATGTGATTTGGCTGGTTTTTGAGAGGCTCCCTTTGAGCCCATTTCCCTAATGATGGAATCTGGTACATTTGGGTATCTTTTAGGGAGAGGGAATTAGACGGGACTAATCGTAAGTGTACAGTGTTTTCTCTTTAATTAAAATAATCTGCATGTCATCAACATTTTATGAACTCAATTAATTTGTTTCTAGTTCAGTATTCCTGTCTGAGAGAATATATTTTATTTTTATGTGCTGTTTTGGGTTAACCCTTCTTCCACCTCTGCTTTCCTCTGTGAAATTCAAAATGATCTATTAATATTTCTCTGTTATTTTCATGGAACTCTCTCTTATCCATTACCCTTATCTCTGTGGAAATACCTCATGTGTTTGGCCTTACGTTTCCCTACCTTGGGTCTTCATTTTAGTATTTTTATCTACTGTTTCTTGGTAACCAGATAATTTCTATTTTTTTCTGTCTTTGGCATCCCTACTTTTATTCAAAGTTAGATTTTCTTCTTTTTTTGTTTTTTCTTTGAGACAGTGTTTCACTGTGTTGCCTAGGCTGAACTTCTGGGCCCAAGCGATCCTCCCACCTCAGCCTTCTGAGTAGCTGGGACTACAGGCATGCACCATCATATCTGGCTCTTAGATATTATTCTTTATAACTGCCAATTCTAGACAAAAATGTTCATTCATCTGTTCAATAGATATTTTTGGTGCTTAGCCCTGTGCTAGAATAAGATTAGACTCCTGTCCAGTGAGGCAACTGGTATGTGAATAAATGCTACAAGTGCTCTAATTGAGTTACATACAAAGAGGAAAAAAAGCATGTGTACTTTGCCTGAGGAAACTGGTTTCAGAAGTGGAGATAATATTTGAGCTGGACTTTGAAGTATATGAATAGGAAGAAAGATAGTGGGGATAAAATTTATTTTTCTAGCTTTCAAGGATCTAATTCTTCACTTTATATTCTTTTACCTGTCATCCTCTGTCATATCTATCTAAAAATTCATTAAATAAAAATTCATTAGAGCAAAAAACCTAGTTGTGGGTGTCATAGTCTAGGTTAGAGATGAAAAAAGTTTGAACTCATGCAATGGGAGTGGAAAAGATGGATGATATTCTAGGGATAATAGAGGTAATTTTATTTTTTTCAATCTTTTTTGCCATCAGGTGAGTCAACCAGAGTTAGAGGTTATTTTGACAGCTTTTG
Organism: Cheracebus regulus; assembly: GCA_963574635.1. Taxonomy (NCBI): domain Eukaryota; kingdom Metazoa; phylum Chordata; class Mammalia; order Primates; family Pitheciidae; genus Cheracebus; species Cheracebus regulus. The sequence continues at coordinate 3,716 of CAUYQU010027234.1, read as the reverse complement.
GTTATTATTCAGCTATGGGGAATTAGAAGATCGAAAAGTCTAGAATGGTTTCCAGGCTTTTTTTGGCTTAAGCATCTGGATGGATAGAAAAACCATTATTGAGTTAGAAAATATTGAAAGAAATGGGCAGGGATGGAGCTGATAACTGTGACTTTTTTTGCTTTCATTTTTTTATTATATTTGACTCCTTTGTAACAGTTCATTAATTCAATAAATTAATATTTGTGCCTGCTTTTTTCAGGCCCCCTTTTAGGCTTGGGGTACTTTAACAAGCAAAGGCTCAATTCTTGTGGTCTTACATTTTACTAAGAGGAGACAAGAATAAACATAAGTAAATTATATTGTTGGCTAGAAGTTGGTAAGTTTTCTCAGAATAAAATGGGAAGTAGGCTCAGGAGTATCAGGTTGAGGGTGGGACCTGCAATTTAAAGTAGCATGATCAGAGTGGGACCTCATTGAGAAGGTGAAAGAAGTTGAACAGTCTTGAAGGAGGCAAAAGGGGTAGCCATGTGGAGTGAGTTAGCCAGCTAGGAGTTTTTAAGGACAGAGGGCAGTAATGACTAATGCTCCAAGTTGAGAACAAGCCTGGCATGTTCATGGAGTGGCCAAGAGGTCAGTGTGGGTAAAGTAGATGAGGAAGGGGGAAGAGTAGTGGGCTATTAGGCCAGGGAAGAAGGGTGGGTGTTGGCAGTGGCAGATCATGAAAAGATTTGTAAACCATGAAAAGATTTGTAAACCATGAAAAGTATTTTGGATTTTGCTTTTAGTAAAGTGGGAAGTCACTGGAGAGTTTTACGCAGAATAGTGATATAAATTCGATTTACATCTTAAAGGCTTACTTACTCGAACTGGTAGGTTGAGAAGAGACCATGGGGCAGGGACGGGGCTCGGACCAGGAGTCTGTTACAGTAATCCAGGGGAGATATGACAGAAGCTTGGATTAGAGCTTGGATTGGTAGCAGTAACAGAGGTCTACTCACTCACCTGATATCCAGCTTTATATCTTTAGTTGTCTTAACAGATAGTCCACTTGGATTTCTTTTTTTGGTTAGATGCGGGGAGATGGGTCTCATCCTGTCACCCAGACTGGAGTGCAGTGGTGCAATCTCAGCTCACTGCAACCTCTGCCTCCTGGGCTCAAGCAATCCTCCCACCTCAGCTTCCTGAGTAGCTGGAACTATAGGCACATGCCACCATGAATGGCTAATTTTTAAAAAATTTTTTGTAGAGGCAGGGTTTCACCATGTTACCCAGGCTGGTCTTGAACTCCTGAGTGCAAAGCTGTCCACCTTCCTCGACCTCCCAAAGTGCTGGGATTACAGGCATGAGCCACCATGCCCAGCCTGCCACTTGGATTTCTTATTACCTGAAACCAGGAGATAGAAAATAAAATTCATTTCTCCATTTCTTTATTCTGTATATATCCATGTTTCTGCCAGTGATACATTATCCTTCTATTGTCTTGGCCATAATAATTCTTAGCTTCGTCTTATTCTCATTTGGTCATTTTGTCATTTCGGTAGTAGGAATCACATATACACATTTCTGGATACCACTTGATAGGGTTTGACTGTATCCCCACCCAAATCTCATCTTGAATTTTAGCTCCGGTAATTCCTACATGTTGTGAGAGGTATGTGGTGGGAGATAATTGAAGCATGGAGGCGGTTTCCCCCATACTGTTCTTGTGTTAGTGAAATAAAAGTCTCATGAGATCTGGTGGTTTGATAAGGAGTTTCCCCTTTCACTTGGCTCTCATTCTGTCTTGTCTACCACCATGTAAGACATGCCTTTTGCCTTCTACCACGATTGTGAGGCCTCCCCAGCCATGTAGAACTGTGAGTCCGTTAATCCTCCTTTTCTTTATAAATTACCCAGTCTCATTATCTTTACCAGCAGTGTGAAAACAGACTAATATACCATTTAATGCAAAGCAACCCTCTGAAAACTCCACCAATCATCCCCAGCCCTTTTCCACCCCCATCTGTGGAAATCTTACCTTTATCATACCTTCCTGCACAGTGGCCTCTGCTTTTCCCCTTCTTTTTCCTCTGCCAGAGATTTTTCTTTTATGGTCATAATCAGCCTTCCCTTACTGATCGATCCTTTCTTGATTCTTCCTTTGTCTAGACTTGTATGGCAGTAAGTTTCTATTACTCATTTTGTCCCATTAAACCTTGTGGGCAGAGGACTGTATATCATGCTTATCCTCATGGTACTTAGTATAGCATTGGGCACGTCTATGGCTTAGAATTGAGCACAGAGTGATGGGTTCATTAAAGCAAATGTGTTGAAATCATTTGTTTCCTCCTAAGAATTAGTAGTAGTAATAGTACTTTTTAGAATGGTTTTTAAGTGAGGTAGCTTATTTTAGTGACTCATATGATGGCTAGTCTCCCTTCAGATATTCTTGCTTCAAAGCGTTTTGTTTTGTTTTGTTATGTTTTTGAGACAGAGTCTCACTTTGTCACTCAGGCTGGAGTGCAGTGGCACGATCTTGGCTCACTGCAGCCTCTACCTCCTGAGTTCAAGCAGTTCTCCTGCTTCAGTCTACTGAGTATCTAGGACTACAGGCACACCCTAATTTTTATATTTTTAGTAGAAATGGAGTTTCACCATGTTGGCCTCGATGTGTTGATCTCCTGACCTCGTGATCTGCCCACCTTGGCCTTCCAAATTGCTGGGATTACAGATGTAAGCCACCGCACCTGGCCTCAAAGTGTGTTTATTAAGACACTTGAGGTTCAGAATCAGATATTAAGTCCCTTTGTTCCTCACTTTATTTTTTGCTCATTATATTTTGGCACAGATGATTTTTTTTTCTTTTCTTTTTTTTCTTTTTCCCTGCTAACATCATCTTAGCCACAGATGATTTTTTTTTGGGTGGGGGGCATAGTATTTTATTTTACTTTATTTTTTTTAGAGAGAAAAGGAGAAAGAAAGAGAGCAAAAGAAAAAAAAAGAATGAAAGAGAGAAAGAGGAAGAGAAAGAGGGAGAGAGGATGGGATTCTTGTTTTATTGCCCAGGCTAGAATGCAGTCTAAAAATGGGTATTAAAAACCTCTTTTATGCCAATAATTGGGCTTAACAATGGAGACAGGAAGGAATAGGGGATGAAAGTGACAAACAAGCAGCCAACCAATATTTTATTTAAACCTGTGAGATACTATGCAATTGCTGAGGAGTGATTTACTTCCAATTATGTGGTCACTTTTAAAACAGGTGTAATGTGATACTGAGGAAAATGTACGTTTTGTGGATTTCGGGAGGAGAGTTCTGTAAATATTTGTTAACTTTACTTGTTCCAGGTCTGAGTTCAAGTCCTGGATATCCTTGTTAATTTTCTATCTCGTTGATCTGTCTGATATTGACAGTGTAATGTTAAAGTCTCCCACTATTATTGTGTGGGAGTCTAAGTCTCTTTGTAAGTCATTAAGAACTTGCCCTATGATCTGGGCGATCCTTTAATGGGTGCGTATATATTTAGGATTGTTAGCTCTTCTTGTTGCATTGATCCTTTCAACACCATGTAATGTCCCTCTTTGTTTCTTACCTTCTTTGTTGTTTTAAAGTCTGTTTTATCAGAGACGAAAATTGTAGCTTCTGGTAATGCTAGCTGGCTGTTTTGCCCATTAGTTGATTTAGATTCTTCATTATGGTGATGCTCTTTACCTTTTGGTATGTTTTTGGAATGGCTGATACTGGTTGTTCCCGTC
>CAUYQU010027231.1:0-128702 GCA_963574635.1 Cheracebus regulus | reverse complement strand
CTGTCTCCATTGTTAAGCACAATTATTGGCATAAAAGAGGTTTTTAATACCCACTTTTAGACTGCATTCTAGCCTGGGCAATAAAACAAGAATCCCATTCTCTCTCCCTCTTTCTCTTCCTCTTTCTTTCTCTCTTTCATTTTTTTTTCTTTCTTTTGCTGTTTCTTTCTCCTTTTCTCTTTTTCTAAAAAAATAAAAATAAAAAAATAAAAAAAAAAACAAAAAAACATGACACTCTGAGCACCATGCCAAGTGGCTATTCCTTGACCCAATGCCTCAAGCAAGAAGTGACTGTCTAGAACTGGCAGAAAGCCCCACCAGTGCACAGAAAGGTCATTTGGCCAAACCAGACATGGGAGACTCAAGTAGCCAATGCTGGAGGTGCTGGTTTACAGTCTCAAGTGCAAGCCCCCAAGCCCTGTATCCTTTCCACACCTGCATGCTACCCCTGATTGCAGCAGCTCAAGATCCTGCTGTAATCAAAAGATGGTGAGCACACTGAGCAGAGAGAAGGCTGGGGCCTGCAAGAATGCTGCTTAAAGTACAGAAAACAAAAGAGAAAGACATCATGTTCAGAAACACCAGAACTGGACGCCTGGCCAACCTCAACAACGACTCACTCCCTTCCTGGGGGAAGGGAGGAACACAAGGGGCTGAGGAGGCAGAGCCTCTGGACCTGAAGAGGGACCACAGTCAGCTGTAGGCAGCCCCACCTTCCCTGGAGCACACCATGCCTTCTTCCCAGCCTGACGCCAGCCCTGAGAAGCCTTACTAGATGGGGGAGTCTGCATTCTCCAGTTGGGGCCTATGAAGCTGATGTTTCGGGGAGAGGAGAGGGGAGTTAGAAAAACAAGACCCTTTAAATGCACAGGGGTGGGGAGGTGCCTCTGCCTGGCTCCAGGCTCCAGCCCCGGTAACAGGCTGGAGGGCCCAGGCCAGGAGAGCAGCAGCTGGAGAGCCCTGTTCCCCTCCTCCCTCACCTGGCACCTGCCACATCACTCTCCAGGCCTCCTGGACCTCAGAGACAGCCCCCTCCGCACCAGCAGCCTGCAGACGTGCCACAGCCCCGCTTCAAACTCACTACGATGCTGGCATGTGGCTTCCCTTTTCCAGGCCTCCGCTCTCCCTCAGCCCCTCAACGCAGTGGGGAAGAACAGAGGAAACGCTCTCTTCCATCTATACTGAAGACCCTTCAAAGCCCTTGACCAACTCCTCCAGCTTCTCTCAGGCAGCCCCCGGCACTGTGGCCGGATCACACCTGTCTACCTGTCCCTCTGCACCTCCGCAGGCATCATTCAGGTTCACTCTGCTTGGAGCACCTTCCTCCTTCAGCTTTGCAAGCCGCCTGGGGCCTGACCCTTGTTTAAGGCCTACCTTCTCCACAAGTCTTCCCCCACCACCCAAGCCAGGCCCCGTCCCCATCTCTGAGCAAATCTGACAGTATTCGCTCACAGTACCCAGAGCAGACCAGGCCATCCTTCTGAGTCCCGTCTCCTGTCCTCAGCCACACCTTGCTTTCTGCCTTGCACACTGTAGGTGCAGAGTGAAAATGACTCACTAAATCTGGGCTTTTGCCTTGCAGGTAAAGAGACAGCCCTCAGATGCCATCACCTGCAGCAATGGGAAGACAGGGACAGCTGCCTCTTGTACACGGGCATCCCAGTGCTGGGCATACCACAGGGCACACAGTAGGTACTCATGTTCGTTAACTGAATGAGCGAACCACATCCTATGGAAGCAGCCCCTGCATGTAGGATTTCACTGAGGCCTGAGATGTGATGGATGTTGGGGTAGGGGTGCGGGAGGAGGGAGAGTGGCAGGTCTTCCTTGGGGGGCTGTGGTTGGGGGAGTGGCCAGGATGGGTCTGCGTAATGGAAAGAAGGCAGTTTGGGCAGGGGCGCTGACCAGCACCCCCCTCACACCCTTGGTGCTGCCCACCAGGTAAGTAGACCGATCCACCCATGTAGACCAGTGACCTCCCCAAGGACCTGGTGAGCCAAAGTGGCAACACTCATTCAACTCTCTTGCGGGAAAATGAGTCAACATGCTTCTCTTCCCTTTCAGATTCCCTCTGACTTGCTGCCCCTGGCCTTTCTCCTGTCCCAGTGGGGCTTTAGCACAACTGACCTCTGCTTTCCTGCTCTCTATGGCTGGGGAACTCATGTGGTGAAGCACTCTGGAGTTTGGCTTTCCAAAGAAGTGAAATCTACAATGCAGGCATCCAGATCTCCAAACCCTGGACAAACAGCAATGACTGAAGCTCACGCCCTACCTCCCAGCTGTGCAACCTTGGGGCAAGTCGCTTCACCTCTCTGGGCTTCAACTTACTCCTTGGAAAGACAGAATACCAATATCCATCCTGCCTCTTGCCAAAATGTTTTGTAGACTGCATGGTTTTGTATATTGTAAAACATAATATTGTGATTCATTAAGAGATCACCTTTTAAAAAAAAGTCCACAATCCTCGCCCCCGCTCAACTTAGCTAGCACAAGCAGGCATCTCTCCAGGTGGCCCTGACCTCCCCAGTAATCCTCCTAGCAGGAGTCTGGGAGAATAGAACATGCAGACTTCTGGCCACTGTCCTTAGAGCTTTCCAGAACATGGGGATCCCAGGGCAGCCTGCGGCACTGCCAGTGGGCTCTGTCACGAGAGGAGAGAGGGATCCACTATCGCACACCAGTCCCAAAACCCACCCACAGTTCTCTCGCCTTATGGACAGTCCTTGGCAGACTTACTCTGAGTTTGGCCTTTGCTCATTTCCCATGGTGCTCCTGGGCCACTTCCCCACAAACCGATCCAATAAAAACTTAGGGGAGGCAAATGAACTTTAGCCCGAGCCTGAGAGATGCCCAGCTAAGAAGAGGAGTGTGGAGCCGCGGCTGAGACAGTCAGATGAAACAAACCCAACAGTAATTGTGCATGGCATATTTCAAACAGGGAAATGAACTCGGGGGTTCTATGAGCCAGAAACTTCCTTCAGTTTCCTGGGATTCCACAGCTCAGCTCCCAGGACGGGGAGCCCTGCTGAGACCTGGCTCCCCTAGACTTTGTAGGCCATCTAGGTTAACTGGGTCACCCCAGCTACGCCCCCACAACGAGGCCAGGATTGTAGGTCAGCACTGGAAACCCAGAGGATGAGGTTATGGAATCCGAAAAGATGCTGAGAGGGATGAGGGCAGCCGTCCCCGCTCCCACCAGAACAATCATGGAAAACCCAATTGCTGAAGGGTTAAATATCACATGGCCGCAGGGTAAGCTGGGGAGAGAATGAGGAAGGGGCAATTTTTCAACCAAATTCCCCGAGGTCCTGACAAATTATACTCCTCAGAAAGTGTTTGCTTTACACTTTGCTGAAATCTGTTATGTAACGGGAGAAAATGTGTGTGGTGATCTTTTCCCTGCACTTCAGCTGGGGAGGAGGGTGAGACCTGTCATTTCTACTGGGGACAAAGGCAGTATCTGTGTCTCGGGGGCAGGCAGAGGGTTTCCAGGGCTGCCCACTCACAGGGCACCTGTGCAAAGGTACACCTGGGTCAAGGGAGGCAAGTCACCTCTGTCAGCTCTGCTGCGGGGCTCCGAATAGGTGTGCAATGACAGTTATACCTAGAGTAACACCCCCTGGCACAGCACCCGTCTCTGCCCTTGCTCACTCCTGCCCTCCCAGAATCATTGGGCCTTCTGCTGTTCCCTCCATTCACCAAGGCCCACCTGTGCCCAGCTTTAACAACACCTCAATGGCGTCGTTCCTGACCACACCCCCACCCCGTCCCTGCCGACCTCTCCACAGCGCCTGCTTGTTCCCCGACTTGTGCTTGTCAACACCTAGAATTACTTCCTTGGTTTGTTACATGTCCCTTCGCAATATTTGAGCCCCATGAGGGCTTTGTTGGCCTCTGTCACTTCTGGATTCCAGCCTGACACTTAGTCACTCATACAGACTTAGTGATGACCAACAAACCAGCCATCGGAAGACTGGCTTCACCGGCCCCTGGTGTTCAAACTTGGAAAAGTAACATTTTGGAGATGTTCACGGACGCAGTCAGTGGAAACCTGTTTGTCCCCCGAAGGGAAGGCAGCCAGGTGTTGCCCTGAGGCTACAACCAGGGTGAGCAGCGGCTGTCACTCTGGTACTTCTGCTGGATTTCCAGGGCCGCATGCCACACTGAGGACGCCACTGACCCACACATTTTGCCAAGAAATAACTCCTCAAGAAAAATGGCCTTGGAGGAGTGTGGGACACGATAGTTCCACAGGGCCAATAGGTCCACAGAGTTAGGCCACGGCATCTGGCCACAAGGCCTGACCAACCTGGGCAGGGTGACAGCATGGTGGAGGGAGCCCCCCACTGTGCTCACTGCCCCACCTGCCTGCCTGGCAGCTGGCTCCACACAGGTGGCTGGCAGCACTCGGTGTTGACAGCCCTTGGATGCGTCCCGGACACAGGCCCTGCGGATCCAGCTGGAGGAAAGCACTATCTGCAGAGCCTCCCAGCCCCTGCCACACCTGTGCCTGCCACCCTCCTCCCTACACAGCCTAGCGGACTTGCCTCCAGGCCCGCTCTTCTCAGGGGGCTCTCCTGCTCAGCAGCTTCCCGAGGCCCCACCCTCCCACCCCCTGCTGCCCAGCTCCCACTTTTCTTCTGCTCGGGCACCTAGATGCCTGCTTTGCGGCTGCAGCCCTACCGCGCCCCGTACTTCTCACTCTGGTATCTTCATTCTCCCAGGCCTGCTCAATGCCTCCGACTCCTCCAGGAAGCCTTCCTGACTATTCTTGTCTTCACCCCCGACACTTCAGCTCTGCACCATGCAACAGGGCCACTGAGGGACCATCAGCATGGGGTTGTCATGAAAGCTCCCTGATCCCACAGGGCCACCAATGGGACCCTGATTTCTGTCTCTAACCTTTCTTCATGCTAGATTCTGTTGACTAGGCTGGGACAAGGATACCTGGGCAGCAAGAACTCCAAGGGAGCAAGTCTGGCCCCAGAACGGGTTGTCTTGGCCTCACAGCCTGACAGTAAACCCCCTGCTGCCATAGCCACCTCACAGACCCTCAGGACTGAGGGTCCTCAGTCAGATACCACCAAGTCAGTTCTATGACCAGATGGGGAAATAGAGGACCCAAGAGAGAAACTGGCCCCCTGCAGGTCCCAGGGTTGATCTGTGGCAGAGCTGCCCCAATCGGTGGTCTTACTAGTGGTTGTCACTTATCAAGCACTATGGTGTGCCAGGCCCTGCATGGGGCACTAAATTCCTTTTGTCTTTAAATTCATTTTTTTTTTTTCTCTGTAGAGATGGGGCCTCTCTATGTTGCCTGGGCTGAGCTCAAACTCGTAGGCTTAAGTACCCTCCCACCTCAACCTCCGAAAGTTTTGGGATTACAGGCATGAGCCACCATGCCTGGCCCTGAATTCCTTTTGAATTAGCATATACCAACCCTATAGCTGTGGGTACGATTATCCCCATTTTACAGGTAAGGAAACGGATGCTGAGAAACTTTCCCAGGATCACCACGGGAAGTAACTAAATCAAGATGAAAAGCAGGCTTCTCTAACTGCTAGGCTATCCTGCAATCTCAATCTCAAAAGAATCTTGATCCCGGAGTGAATAAAGCTGAGCAGAAGGGCACGAAGCTGGGCTAGCATGCCTGCTTCTGCTCCTGGCTTTAGGCTCCCAGGCCCTTTCCCCTCCAGCCAGCTCTGTGAAGTGGGTAACAGCTGCACACTAGAGATCGTCTTGGGCCAGAAGGGACTCTGCTGATTAGACTGACAGCAAGAACACACAAAGGCTGCACTTGGGAAGAGAAGAGCTGTCAGTGCACAAGGCTTTCTGATGGCTGGGACAGGACCTCGTGGGGCCAGTCACCACCTCTGTGGTACCACATCCAAATGGGGACTAGTTCGCTGGAGCCAAACTCTTAAAAGGACTGTTGCAGAGATAAGCATGTTAGTTCAGTTAGCTGCACTGCAGACTACAATAAACCTGCCCTTCTAGAAACAGCCTATCCTATCTTTGTTGAGACACTTCCTTTCCAGGAGCAGGCTAATGTGGAAGTCTGCATTCTAATAGTAATCAGGTGGTTACATAGTAGGCACAGAATCTAAGCAAGATGTAGATAGAAGATACACATAAGATCCATTTAAGACAATGCAGGCTGGGCGTGGTGGCTTATGTGAAGCTGGAGTTCAAGACCAGCCTGACCAACACGGAGAAACCCCATCTCTACTGAAAACACAAAAATATCAGGCAGGCATGGTGGTGTAAACCTGTAATCCCGGTTACTTGGGAGGCTGAGGTGGGAGAATCACTTGAATCTGGGAGGCAGGGGTTGCAGTGAACCGAGATTGCACCACTGCACTCCAGCCTGGGTGACAGAGCAAGACCCTGTCTCAAAAAAAAAAAAAAAAGGAAAGAAAGAAAAAGACAATGCAAAGTGTATAAGGCTATCCCAGGCTCACAATACAGTCTACCAGAATGAGCACATCAACTAGACTCTGAGCTTCGTAAAAGCAGGAACCTTATGGATATATACATAATTAGCACAAAGTATTCAATTATTCAATAACTGTGAAGTAAATGAGTGAATAAAATGAACCACACAATGTACTTCATCCTTACAGAAAGTCCATGTGGTATGTATCACGACCCCCTCTTACCCATCAGAAAACAAACTTGATTTCTACTTATATCACATAGCATAGCCTTAGATCTTAAATCCCGTATTGGAATTCTGGATTCTTCACTCTCTCTACCACATGCGCAGGTACTGAACAAATAAAATGACTGCATTCACCATGTTTTGGGGTAACTTTTCTTTAAAAATCTACCCACCAACAGCCTCTGCCGAAGAGGCTGATTAGGTAACCATGTTTATACCCTGTGATGCTTCTCCGGGACACAGTCTATCGGCCCAGGGCTGGACACGCACAGTCTAAGGTTTGCCAATCCATTGACTAGCAAGGAAACAATCAGACTCAACTTTGAATTTTGAACTCAAAGAACCAGAGGTCAAACTCAGTTACTGGGAGAGATCTCTCAACTGAAAAGTCATGCAAGTCTGGTCCTGAGAAACCAACACCACTCAAACAAGCTGCCCTCCAGGTCGGATGAGAGAGGAAGGCAGGCTGGTCTGCAGTTACAAGAGCACAGCTGTGCTTTAAATCCGCATAGTAGTTGGCCGTGGTGGCTCACGCCTGTAATCCCAGCCCCTTGGGAGTCTGAGGCGGGCGGACTGCCTGAGTCAGGAGTTTGAGACCAGCCTGGCCAACATGGTAAAACCCTAACTCTACTAAAAATACCAAAATTAGCCGGCCATGGTAGCAGGCACCTATAATCTCAACTACTTAGGAGGCTGAGGCAGGAGAATCACTTGACCCAGGAGGTGGAGATTGCTGTGAGCTGAGATCACGCCACTGCACTCCAGCCTGGGCAACAAGAGTGAAACCCCGTTTTAAAAAAAAAAAAATCCGCATGGTAAGAGAGACAGAGAAGCTGCTTTGGCTCGTGCTGACTTTTGGTTCCTAGTACCAGCCCCCCAAGGCTGATTTACTTCTCATCCCTAGGTTTGGTGAGATTTTCCTTTATTGCTTCAATAATCTCTTGAGAAAGTCTGAGTGAATTTCTGTCCGCTGCTCACAACTCAACTGGGACTAAAGCATTAACCCTGGAGGGAAGTAAAGATTCTCAAATTCTTCCCAGGGCTCGGTTTTCTCATTTGTTTAAAAAAAAAAAAAAAAAAAATGATGGACCAGGATCTCAAAATTCCTTGCTTCCATGGAAGTATAAGAACTCCCAATGCATTATGCAGGTGCCAGGAAGTAAGCAAAGACTCAGAGAAGGAAAGGTGAGGCAGGAAAAATTCTATTGACTCATCTCCCTACATCCTCCCCTTGCCAGCAGTCCTGAGAAGGAGGAAACAATCCTAGGAAGTTGAAGGCAGCTTTTCTCAACACAGAAATCAGAGTGACCAGGACCATCATGTTACCACGCTGCCACAAATTATGCCTGCTGCAAAGTGAAGCCAATGCCGTCTTTGAGGCAAATGAATGTCTTACAGAGGAGGCATCTCAGGCACTGCTGCTTATGTCAATGGTAGAGGAGTTTCCAAAGACAAAGTAACAATGGCAGCTGCATGCCCTGGTATGACTTGCTGGGTGGCAAAGCTACCAAAGTTATGAATCTTTCTGCTCTATGTGTCCCTGTTGATCAATGGAGAAAGAGTCCTTTTCTGGTCTGGCCCTAGATCCACTGCATGATCACAAATGCCTTCCTCAAAGCTACTCAAGTCCCACTTTGGGTTTCTTTGACTCCTGTTCTCTGGGATAGGCTTGTCCTCAGTCCCAGGTACACATTACCTTCCTTAGATCCTTTCAGCTGTTTCCTGTTCCCAAGTTCAATGGATCAATGAACGACATGAATTCCTACTAGCTAGAAGGAGGGATGCAGAGACAAGCTTCCCCACAGATGTTCCAGGGAGCTCTGCAGCCATCTTACCTCAACCTGCAGCACTGCCAACTTGATTTCCACCCTTCCCACCGGGGATGGGCCCATTCTCAGCCTCCCTGCATGGCCTCTGTTAAGGGGAGAGATCTTAGCTCTTGGACTCTAAGGAAATTACTTAACCTCTTAGCCTACTACTTCAGCCACAAATTGGTTAAACTGCCTTCTACTGCGTGGCATTGTTCCATGATATCCCAATAGAATGATGTGTGTGAAGCCCGTGGCCTGCCACCTGGTATTTACAGACTCAAAATCACCTTCCATGCACACTCTCTTTAGACCAATGAGAGCACAGAGGGGCTCTGATGAGCAGGCAGAGCCAGAGGTGGCTGGGTACCCCTGTGGACACTCTGCTTGAGGCACTTCCAGCCAAGTGAGGGGGTACACAGGCAGAGTCCTGGCACGCTGTGGGCAAGGCCAGGCTCAGGGAGGCGGTGATGGTGCTGGAGGGCCACTGCCCAACAATGCAAATAGAAATGCCTCAACACACCCACTGTGTCCCAAGGTCAAAGGCATCACAACTGGGTCTTTGTTCCTGAGTTCAAAAACCTCACTCACCACTCCTTCCAAAGCCAGCTTGCAGGATGCACAGGACGCCTCCTCTGCCCCACTGTCAGGCCTCCAGCTGCCCTGAACTGGGAAACCACTCTCCCAGAGATGTGCAGTTTGGCCCTCTTCCTTCCTCCCTCCACCTACTTCGTTTCTCTGGTTAGGCTGGTTGTGTACTCCAGCCTCCTGGTAGATAGCAACAGATGGGTTTGAATAGGCAGGCACAGCACTCCAGGTCCTGTGCAAACATCTGCAGCTGAGCAGCTGCCTCCATCAAGGGTAACAATACAAAACTCCCAGAAACAGAAAAGCCATGTCCAGGGAAGCTCTTTCTACCTGACACTCAGGGTCCCACCAAGACTTCCAGCCTCAGAGTTCACCTGAGAGAGGCTCAGGGAGGTCACTTGCTCCAGCCCTTGCTTCCAACCAGCTACAAGGTTACTGCCATTTTATGGAAGGAATAAGTGAGGCCCAGAGAAGTTAAGGGAACTTAAGCCCCCAGCAGGCAGTGGCAGGTAGAATGTGGCTTCTAAGAACAGCAGCTCCCTTGCACAGTCTGTGTGCCAGACTGGCCTGCTGTGGCCACAGGTGCCCATGGGGAGCTGGGGTGCCTGGGCCACCTCTCATAGCCATCAGCAGCTCCTCAGGAGAGCAGGTGTCTCCCCCTTTGTCAGGGCTCCTTCACCCAATCCTAGGCAGGACTCCAGTGTCCCAGGGTCCTGGAGATGGGCTAGGAGGGGAGAGGGCACACATGCCCTGGTAATCCTGGGGTTTCCAGCAGGGTAACTTCCTCTGTGTGCTGTCTCCTCTTCAGTCATCCTGGCCAGTGGCTGGCGGCCCCCACAGACATAGGGGCTCACTACCTCCTGCTGCTCCAGGGTTAACAGCTATGGTGTGACAGGCAGGCATGGTGGAAGGACCATCCCTAGCCAGAATTTCTGAGAAGAACCAACCGCCTTTCCTGAGGCAAGCTCTGCACAAACATCTCCCTCACCTGAGGTCTCCCATGTCACCATGAGAGATCCATGACTTGGGTCTTCAGGTGCTGGGAGTTTCCAGAGCCAGACCCCCTGACATCACCAGCTTGCTTTGGAGGCAGGGATGTGGCACCACAAGCATGAAAAAGGCTGAGGACAAAGCCATGCAGGGAGGAGCCCAGTGTGAGCACCTGGAATGAAGGGTTGAAGCCTCACAGCAGGGACATGGCTCTGCTGGGTGCGGGGGAGGGGACGACTGCTGCTGCTGACCACCTTGGCGATGACATCAGGCACAAGGGCAGCCACGGCCTGACCTGAGAGGGGAGCAGGCACTGCAAAGACCTCAGAGCAGGAGGGCCACAAGCGAGGCCTATGCACGTATCGCAGCCCTGTTCTCTTGCACCCACCTCCCCCAGGAGGCCCGCTGGGACTTCCTCAGCATTCCCACAGTTCCTGGCCACCTGGAGGCACAGGAGTTCTGCCTCGGCCCTTAGGAGACTCGCTTCCCCTCAGCCTCCCTGTGCCTCGGTTCCTGTCTTTACAGAGCGGGCACTGCTGTCCTTCACTTCGCCTTTCCTTTCCGAAGACTGGAAAGGCGCAGAGTGGGGCTAGGGGAGGAGAACAGGCCCCTCCCCTCTGGAAGTATCCACCAAACATCATTCAGGAACGCTCCGAGCACAGGGCCCTTCCCCGCAGCAAACCGAAACCGAAACAAAACACCCCAGAAACCAGTGCAAGCCCCAGGAGGCTGTGGGTGGATGGATGTCCTGGGCTCCAGTTCCATCTCTGGCTGTCAGGGGACCAAATGGGCCTGGATTGACCGGTTTGGCTGTCTTCTCTCCACCTGCCATGACTCCTGCTGCCAGGGACACCAAGGTACCTTGCCCCCTCCGTGGCACCCCGAGAACCAGCAGCCCCGGGCAGCTGTCAGCACGGCCCCTGTCGATGCAGGACCCTGCCCGGCCTGGGCGTGGCTGCAGCCCCCTCACTGGGCTTGCTTCCCAGGTCCCAGGGCCTCCAGCTCGGCAGGGGGCAGTCAGCTCCCCAACCAGACCGCAGCCAACTCCCCCAGGCCTGGCCCTTCCGCAGACTCGCCAGGGACCCTGGACCCCACGGCGTGCCCTTCCTATGCCTGGCTTGGAACATGGCCTGTGGGGGGTGCTGTTGTTGGGCATCCCTGAACTGAGAGCTCCTGCCCCACGGTCTTCCGAGGGCACGGGACCCCATCAGGGCTGGCGGCTTATTCCCGTGCTGCGCCGGGCCCTGCATTAGCAAAAGCCGGTTAATTACCCCGAGCAGGGGAGACATTCTTCCACCACCAGGCAAACTGCTGGCCGGCCGCCCAAACCAACAGGGGGAAACTTCAGCCGCCTCGGCCCTCTCTCTGCCAGATGGAAATAACGTATAGCTGCAGCGGTGGGGGAGGAGGCAGGAACAAAACCCAGCCTGGCCCAGGGGCCAGACCGGAACCCCAGTGGAGAGCCGGCGGCCAGGGCACTCACCGCTCTCGTTCTTCTCGATGACATCCACCACCTCCCCGGCCTGGAGGCTCAGCTCCGAGTTCTCCTGCTTCTTATAGTTGGACACCACCACGTACTGTTCCAGGATCATGGGCTCGGCGGTGGCGTCGGCACCTGGCGAGGGCAGAAAGCACGCGGTGAGCCAGCGGCCGGCCATGGCCCCGCGGCCGGGGCGCCCCCTGTCCATCGGCCTCCTCTGGGGAGGCTGCTCTGTCGCCAGTGCCGCTCGCAGGGGCAGCCCGCAGCCGGGGCTCGAAGCTCACAGGACGCCAAGGACAGGCCATATAGCAAGGCCCCACACCGGCCCGCTGCACTGCGGGGACCGGGGGACATGGGGAGCCAGGGGGCCAGGGAGGGGACGGGCAGGAGGAGCAGGGACGACAGAGGCGGAGGCGGAGGCCGAGGAAGCTCAGGAAGAAGCCGTGTGCTGCGATGAGTTAGTCACAGCCCGGCATGAGGGAGCCTACGGGGAGGCCTGGGGCCAACCGGGTCTCTCCAGCCTCCCTCTCCGGCCGGCAGGGGCACTGGGGAGGGCAGTGAGCCAGCGGGTGGGCGGCCCATGAGGGCTGAGGCCAGAGGCAAAGGAAAGGCAAGCAGGAGGCTCCAGCCTCTGCCCCCAACCCTGCAAACCCGAGAGAAAAGGCAGCCCTGCTCCCCCGGGTGGGAGAGGGAGAGGAGAGAGCGGGAGAGCTTCTCCACGGCCCAGGCCCAGGCGAGGAGTCAAGAGGGTTTGAGGCCGCCAATCACTGGGGTTTACTCGCAACCCTTAAATAGAAACACATGAGACCCATCGAATGAGGAGCTGGGGGTGGAGGCAGGGGAGGGGGAGGCGGCCCAGACTGTTTACTTGAAACCCAAGAAGAAAGTCCCCGCGCGCCAGCGGCTGGCGAGCCCAGCCCGCCCCCCGCCAACTTTTCCTCAAGTTCGCTCCGTTCCTGCCCCTTGGGCTCACCCAGGCGTTGCCACCCAGCCCAGGCCGGGTGCAGTCAGACCAGACTCAGGCCTGCCCCCAGCCCTGCTTCCAGAGAGGGCCCTCTGGCTGCAGAGACTGACTCAATTTCCCTCTGCCTTTCAGTGCCGCGGCTTGTGGTCAGGCTCCCAGCAGTTTGGGGCCTGAGGGGTCAAAAGCTGGGTGTAGCAGAGGGAGGGCAGGCAGACCCCCAGGAGCAAGCAGCTTCTCTGTCCTCCTCAGCCGCCAGACCAGCGCAACATTGGCTAAGCAGGCACCAGGCAGGAAGGCAGGCCTGGTGCTGTCGCAGCTTTCTAGCTGTGTGGCATTGGATGTTGCTTAACTTCTGCACTTCAGCTCTTCCATCACCATTATTAGGGTGGGGGTGGGGATAAGACACCTAAAACATGATGTGTTTTTAGCTAGGAGCGAAAAGGATCCACTAGCCAGAGATGGACTAGTCACCTCCTATAGGAAGCCTTCCGAGACCACCCCCAGCCCAAAGAGAATTCCTAGTACACTTTTTTTTGAGACAGGGTCTTTGTTGCCCAGGCTAGAGTGCAGTGGTACAATCATGGGTCACTGCAGCCTTGACCTCCAGGGTTCAAGCAATCCTCCCACCTCAGCCTCCCGTGTAGCTGGGACCAAAGGCACATACCAGCATACCCAGTTAGTTTTTTGTTTTAAATTTTTTGTAGAGATGAGGTCTCACTTTGTTGCCCAGGCTGGTCTTGAACTCCTGGGCTCAAGTGATCCTCCTGCCTCAGCCTCTCAAAGAGCTGTGATTATAGACATGAGCCACTGCAACTGGCGTACTTAAACTATATGTCTGCCAATCTCCTTGAAGGCTAGGGGGCTTCATGTCACTAGCCTGGCTACAAAAGTGGCTGAGCGTCTCCAAGCGCCACACAGCCCCCTTGGCGCCAGCCCACAGCCACATTCCCCACACGCCTGAGTCTGACTTGGCAAATGTGATGTGCCAGGCACATTAACCGCCCCACTTCATGCTCACAACACCCCCCTTATCTTCGCATTTCACAAAAGACCAATCAGAGGCCCAGAGCAGGCAAGAGACCACTCCAGCTCCCACAGCTGCGATGAAGAGCATCACATTCATTCGGAATGATTTTGTTCAGGCTTAAGCCCATCTGTCTTTCCACTGCAGAATAATTGCCTCTGATTTGTTTCCATCAGTCTGGTTCTTCTAGCACAATGATCCTCAACTGGGTAGCACAGAATCACCTGGGGAGCTTTTTAAACGTACTGGTGCTAGGCTCCAGAGACAGGTTTCTTTGGTCTGGGACCTAGGCATGAGTAGTTTTTGGACATCCCCTCTGTCCCTCTGGTGCTTTTGTGCACCCCGGAGCAAGAAACACTTCTTAGATCTTTGGGTCCTTCTGTGGGGGAGGCTCCCTCCAACCTAGAGCAGACGGCAATGGCCACACAACTTTGCAAAATCCCAAGGGGAGGCCTCCTTCCAGGGAAACAAACCCCACTGCCCCCAGCCGTTTTCTCCCATGAGGTGTGGGCCCTGCAGGCCCATCTCAGCCCTTTGGAGAAGCAGAAGGGACCCTGCTGCAGCTGAGGGTTCGCAAGTGCACAGTCCCAGGCAGCCCCTCTAAAGCTGGGATTGAATTTCAGACAGAAATGCAAGCAACAGCCGAGCAGCAGGGCCCGCTCCACCCTGTACTCAGGTGTGCCAGCTTCTGTGCCTGTCCCTGCCAGCTGGGCAGAGGCGGCGCCGGGGGCTGCGCTGACGGGACTACCTCCCACTGTGCCCCCAGGAGGATGGCAGTGCCTGTTCCGTGCCTGGAGCCTCTGTGGCCAACAGCACTTCTTAACACACCCGGCACAGAAAGGGCCATCCCTGCCCTGTGAGAAACGGGGGCTCCTTTCCCAGTGTGGGGGCACTGGGTGAGAAGAGTGAGAAAGAAAGGCTCCAACAACAAACAAGAGAGAGTTCTGTGGCAGGTTACAGAGCTTGCCAGCCCTGAGTGTGCCCAGATCACAGCGATAGTGACAACGAGCCTTCATCAGTGCTGACTCCGAGGCACCCCACAGAATCCAGCTGTCCTGTCCAGTCCTCGGAGCAACCCCAGGCAGTAAGTACTGTGATGGCCCCATTTTACACACGGGCAAACCAAGCCTCACGAGGGTAAGTGACTTCCGTAAGGTCACACAAAGCCCACCTGACACCACTGCCTATGATCTTCCGCATTATATGTGGCCTACAACGGGCTGCCGGTACCTGGTCCCCAGGGAAGTCCCCATTACATCCCAGATACCTGGGACACAGCTGCTGCTTAATAAAGACTAGAGTATGGGTTTCTTTGTTTTTTGATTTTTTTTTTTTTTTGAGATCGAGTCTTGCTCTGTCGCCCAGGCTGGAGTGCAATGGTGTAATCTCAACTCACTGCAACCTCCGTGCCCTGAGTTCAAGCCATTCTCCAGCCTCAGCCTCCCAAGTAGCCTGGATTACAGGCACCTGACACTGCGCCCAGCTAAATTTTTTTGTATTGTTAGTAGAGATGGAGTTTCACCATGTTGGCCAGGCTGGTCTTGAACTCCTGACTTCAAGTGATTCTCCTGCCTCAGCCTCCCAAAGTGCTGGGATTACAGGCATGAGCCACTGTGCCTGGCCTAGAGTATGGGTTTCTAGTTGACCCTTGCCACCTCTATTGATCAGACCACAGTGACTGTTAGGTGGCAGGCACTCAATAAGTGTGAAATGCACAGGTGAAACGCATGAACTGGCAGAGAGATGAACAGAGGGACTTCCTGGTTTGTGGAGTCAATATGAATACCTCGACTCTGAAATATGGGAAAATGAGAAAACCAAACTCAAAGGGAGAAAGGGGAGATGGGGAAACTGAGGTAAGGAGGAACAAGGAGCCCAAGCTTTGTGGTCAGAAGATGTTTGGAGGATGAGCAAGAGGTGCTGGGGAGTGGACAGACATCAGCTCATTTTAATTCAAGCCAAGAAAATCTGACGCAAGGTTTAACCCCACACCCTCACACCCCTTCCCCATCACCTTCCTGGAAAGTTGACCTGAGCTTCGTGAAGGCTGACTTTCCAGGACACAGGTAGAAAAGTTAAGGAAACATTCCCTAGGCATTGGAAGGCACAGACAGGCTACGACCTCTCTCAGGAGCTACTCCAAAAGCTGTGGGATGGACACATGGACACTCTTTCTGGCTGCCCTCCCCTCCCCCATGCAGGCAGCTCGAAGCTCTTCCCTCTGGCAGCTGCCTCTTAGGGTGTTCCCTGGCCAGGGCAGCTGGGCGGGCAGGAGCTGTGAGCAGGTATCCAGATGAGAAACCACTTGCAGGCCAGGCAGGCGGTGGGCGGTGATGTCATCCCACAGAGGCCACTCTGGATCCCCTCCCAGCCAAGGCCTGCAGAACTGGGGGCTGGAGGAGTCGGCCTGAGTGGGGAGGGGGCAGTGGAGGGAACCTGGTGTCTTTAGATGAGGCGTGCTTGGCAGGAGCATGGAGAAGGGGTGTACCTCTTCTAAACAGCAGAGCCTCTCCTGCATTGTAAGGGGTCTTTGCACGAGTCTCATCCAAGGGTGGACCCTTGTGCTTTATTACAGAGCCCCTGGCTGGACCTGCTGGGGCCAAGGGAGTCCCCCTGGACCCCTGCCCCACCCTTGCCCACATCTGCATTCCTCCAACTACCACCTGGATGGGATCCTGGCTGCCAACTGAAATTCTCAACTAAGCTTTTGCCAAGTCAGTCCCATGCTCCAGTGCCTTCCATGGCTCCCTGTTGCCTATAGAATAAAGGCCAAATTCAAGTTCAGTCTTTCTTGCCAATATGAGCTCCCCGAGTTCCTTGATCCCCATCCCTCACACCACCATTCCATACAACATTCATGATTCAACACACATGTATCAAAGCACCTACTAGGCGCCAACATCCAACACCACCGCTCCATGCAGCTGCTTACTTTCCAAGCCTTTGCTCTCGCTGCTGCCCCCTGCTGGAATGCTTTCGCTTCTCTCTACCAATCCCAATTCTCCCCAAGCATCTCTGCCCTCCCGGAGGCTCCCGATCACTGTTCCCTCTCTTCTGTTCCCTCCTGGATTTCATGCTGGGCATTGCTCCCCAACCAAACCATGTGGCTTGAACAAGAGTCTCTCTATGCCCCAGGACTGGTGCCACAGGACATGACATGGACATAGTAATTACCTGAAATTCATGATGGAAATGCTAAGAATGCTAATCTAAAGGTCTGATGTCTAGTCCTGCTTTGCCCTTATTAGCTCTGAGACCCTGGGGAGGACATGTGACCTCTCTTGAGCTTTAGTTTCATCTGGAAACAGGAATAGCAGTTCCAGCCTCATGGGAATTGTTCTGAGCATGGAGTGGAGGGACAGGGCTTCAAGTCCTATGGACACCATAGATGGTCATTTTAAAGCAAACAGAGGGAATGGGAGACCTGGGGAACAGCAAAGGTATTGGGTCCTTCATGGGCTCAGAACCAGCAGGCAGCTCAGTGCCAGGGCTACAGGTGCCAGGAGAAGGGTGGGGAATGCCTGGGGGGCGGGGAATGCCAGGCTAAGCCACCTGAGGCCCCTGATCTACAAGGATCTCGGGCATCAGCCCTCACCTCTGCGTTTCCTGTCTTGTGTCTCAAAGAACCCTCCAACACTCCAGATGGAGAAACCAAGGCCCAGAGAGACTCCAGCCCTGGACTCCTGGTCTGGCTGGGTTTTCCCCCAGCCCACAGTGCCTCCCCAGGCCTCTTGCTCCAAACAGCTGGGTTCATCTTGAGACGTGGTTAAGTGTCCTCCCCAGGGACACAGGACCAGTAAGGCCCTGTGCTGGCTTCTACCCCAGGCTCCCCACGACTCCCCAACTCTGGGCATCCTACAGAAGTCCCTCTAGCCCCTTACAGCTGGTTCTTCCCAGGCCGGACTAGGACTGCCGGCCCCTCAGCTATACGTTTGGTGAATAAAATGTATTGCTGTGGGCCAAGTGGGCTCTGGCTCACTGGCGTGTGGAGAGGGGAAAAAGGGACAGGAGCCCAGCGATTAGCTCAGGCCCAGGCCGTCGTCACAGGAAACTCCAGAAGGACGACTGCAACGCCCTCCGACCCACTGCCTTCTCTCCTCCTCTGGACTCCTCCCAACACATTCACCTCCCATTCCTCGCCCACAGCTGCGGCAGGAAGGGCTGAGCTCTGGGCTCTAAACCCTGGGGCTGGCTCAGTCCCACCGCCCCCCTCAGCTCCCACCCTTCTGCTTTGTCCCCCAATTCCCCAGCCTGAACCTCTGCTCTCAGGTTTGGAGCTGGAAGGTCAGGGTGTGTAACAGTCTCAGAAATGGAAGGGCTCCAAAGAAGACCCTTCTGGAAATTCCATCCCTCCTCCGACCATCTCCATCCAGGAGCTGAGAACCCAGCTGTCTGGGTCTCTCTGCCACGGTCCCATAAGACCAAAGGCTGAAGGCAAGTCCCTGACCTCTGCCCAGCTCCTCCCAGACACAGGGCAAGGCCCTAGTCCCTGAGGGCCATCTCAGCCGGGCAGGCCCAGGTCTGGATTGCTGGGCATGGGGGCTGTGACCCACCCTCAGTCACAGTCACAGAACTGCCCCACCCCCTGCCCCAAACCTCCAGCTCCCCAGTGAGATCACTGGAAAGCAGGCTTGAGTGTC
Source organism: Cheracebus regulus (assembly GCA_963574635.1). NCBI lineage: Eukaryota > Metazoa > Chordata > Mammalia > Primates > Pitheciidae > Cheracebus > Cheracebus regulus. The sequence goes on along the minus strand of CAUYQU010027231.1, from coordinate 110,550 downwards.
AGGGCCCTCTGCTCTCTGCCTCAGTTTACCTGCCTAAAGTGAGATGAACCATCATTGGCTGGGCTCTCTTACTGGGATGGCCAACTGAGATAAGGCCGAAGATGGTGAAAGCCCCACCATTGCCTAAGCACTTTCTGTGTGCCAGGCTCCCCACGAGGTGGGATGGCTTTGCCTTAGGAGGTTATGCACCCCACCCAAGGCAGCACAGCCAGGATGTGGCAGAGCTGGGATTCAAACCCACACGCCCTTCGTCCAGAGCACATGTGCTTACATGCTGAGCTACGTGGTCACTGCTCAGCTGCTCAGCAAAGGGCCCCACATTTGGTGAGGCAGAGGGCAGAGCAAGTGGCAGACCCCCCGCCATGCTGGCAGACAGCTGCTGGACGTCACAGGGAAACATGCGGAGGGCCTGCAGGCACCAACTCCCGTGCACACGGGCCTGGGACACATGCTCACACGCATGCACGCACACTCGGCAGTACCTGTTACGTCCTTCTTGGGTGACTCAGCCCAGCTGGACAGCCACACTTCAGAGTCCCCGAGAGCAAGCGGCAGCAGGAGAGGAGAACCAGAGACAGAACTGTTAGGCAGGCAGGAGATCCACAGTGAGTGGCTGCAGGAGCCGTGCTCTGCGGCAGGCGGAAGGCGGAGGAGGGAAGGGAGTGATTTCCTGGCCCTGGGCTGGCTGTTGGGCGGGGGCCTGTGTGATTAGAGAGGCACTGGGACACAGCCGGCTGGGACAGGGATAATGAGGTGTCTGCTGAAACGCAGTGCTCCTCTGGAGCACAGAGAATCCTACACAGTCCTCCCTGGAACAAGGCCCATGGTTATCACAAGGCAGCCTGACCCTTCCTCTCTGGCCATGTGGGTGGCTGGGTCCCACAGGGCCTGGTGGTTCCAAGGATCTTCAAAGGCCAGTAGGCTCAGTGGCCTGGACCCAGAACCTCAAATGTCAGGGTTGGAGCACCCAGGGCCCATCTCTAGGCCTTGGGGTGCCACACCCACTGGACCCTGATGTGTCATCCAGCCCTTACTGCAGCCCCACCCACCCATTAAGGAAGACAGATGGGCCCCAGCAGAGCAGAAGGGGGCATCGTTTTAGAGTCTCGTTCCCCATCCCCAATGCAGAAGGACAGGGACCTTGAGTGACCAGAAGAGATGAGGGCTCTACTCCAGGCTCAGACAGTAGTCTCCAATCTGGGCCTCAGTTTCCTCACCTGTGAAATGGGATTTAGAGTTGTCCTCCTGCCAAGAGGAAGGAGCAAAGTCAAGGCAGCATAAAGCACATATGATTGAAATGTGATACCATTAACATCTGAACGAGGCAGAAAGCTCTCAGTCTAATCAGTAGTTTGCGCATTTCTAGAATAGAAAAGAGGGCCAGCGTGTCAAAAGCATTGGCGCAGTTGAACTACAGTGACTCATTTCACCCCCACGGCAATCCCATCACGTGGGTAGGCATTTTTAGTCCCATTCTACAGGGGAGGACTCTCAGACATAGAAACAGGTCTGGTGGCATCCCCAGGCTGCTGCTTTCTCTGCTGGGCTGCTCATCACCTCCAAAGGAGCAGAGCACTGGCTGCAGTGGGGACAATTACAAGGCAACGCTGAACTGCAGGTCTGAGAGACAAACCCTCGCCCTGTCTACCAGGCGCTTGCCAGGAGAGCGGCCTGACCCATCCAGAGAATACTGATAAATAGCAGCAAACACGTATACAGCATTTTCCCTCTGCCAAGTGTCCTGCTGAGCACTCTGCATATAGTAACCCATTATTTTTCCCAACAAACCTACAATGATGGGTACTAGTATCCCCTCCATTTTGCAGATGAAGAAGCTGAACCAGAGAGGTTAAGTTGCCCAAGGTCACACAGCTAGTATAGCAGTGTCCATCTCTTGCAGGGACACACACTTCAGCTGATCAGAGCTTGATGCTGCTCTCTATTTTAAGTACCTGACCCTTTCTGTCTCTCAGCAAACCACCTTCCAACTGCAGGTTGGCTCCCAGTGTAGAACCGGGAAGCTCGGCCCCCTTCTGATTCTCATTGTAAATTAGCAGAGTGCTAGCAAGGCCTCTGGGGTCTGACTGCCTGGGTTCAAATCTAGGCTCTGCTCCTTTGAAGAAGCGACTTACCCTCTCTGAGCCTGTTCCTGAACTTGTAAAAATCTGGATGACATGATATACTTACCTTCTGGGTTGCTGTGAGGATTAAATTAGATAAAATGTAACAGTGCCCAGTGCGGTGCCTACTATGTAGTCAGTGCTCAATAATGGTTAGCTACCACTGGCAGTAACTTCCATGAGTGTGGTTAGCATGAGCCTACCTCCCTGGGTTCAATCAGCTCTGGGGACACTAAGAAAATCATGCCCTGAGCTGCAAGGACAATAACTAGATGGTGTTCGATACTGGATGCACCAAGAAAAAGCTGGCACCCTGTTAGACATACTGCCCCACAGTCACTCTCAGACCCTGGGCCATCTGGAATGGAAGGGAGAGGGACCCCTGGGGACCTCGCCCAGAGACAAACAGGGCAAAATTGGAGATGAGACGCCCTCCCCAGGTTCAGCAGTCGGCAGCCGCCTTGGGGAGCAGGGGCAATGCTGGCGCAGCGTTCCAGCCCAGGTAGGGCTGAGACAAGGTGGACACACCAAGGGCCACGAGGATTTCAGCTGGTGTGGCCAAGGAGGGCTGAGTTCAGAACGTGGGTGTCGCTGCCTGGTGCCCACATCTTGCTGAAGTCCCAACTCCCTGCCGCTGTACCCCAGAGATGTGGCCAATTGGGCTGCCCGCTGCAAGGCCCTGGTGCTCCTAAGCAGGCCTAACACCAGGCCCGTCCCAGCCCCATCTGGCCCTCTCTCCACAGCGGTTCGCTTGACCACTGGTCTACTTTGCGTTCTTTTGAGTTCTTCATAAGGAAACCTGAGAAGTGCTAACCTCTCTCAGAGAGCCAAGGAAAGGTGTTTGGCTTGAGCCTGGAGAACCCAAGAAGACCTGTTCTGCTTGACGGTGCTTGCAAAGGGCCGGAGAATAAACACGGTAGGCTTTGGGGGCCATATGGTCTCTGTTGAGACTACTCAACTCTATTCTTATAATACAAAAGCAGCCACAGGCCATACATCCAACAATGAGTGGGCTGTGTTCCAATAAAACTTTATGTATAAAACCACAGCAGGGCAGGACATGGCCTGTGGGCAGACAACCAGAGCTCATGCCTGTCCCCTTCTGCCCCCATAAGCGGCCCTTCCCATATCTCCCTAAAGGAAAATGGGAAGCAGACCAGAAGTAAGCCTGTCTTTTTAAAAAGAAACCTCTCTCTAAAACATGATTTAGTTCCCAGTCCCCTGACCTGTGGAATTAATCCAATTCTGCTGTTCCCACTCAAAGTACCCCCCTTCTCCCTAGCCCCCGCTAGCAAGCTCTCGAGGGGTGGGAAGGACCCCTGCTCCCTCATTACAGCGAACACAGGAGACAGCCCCTGGCCCACAGACCCTGGCCCTCCAGCCAGGAGGCAGACAAGGCTGTCGGCTACGGGCTGGGAAGGTGCGGAGTTGGAGAGACAGAGAGATGGGCTTGAAGGAGCACACGGGGGCACAGCCAAGCGGGCAGCTGTGACTCTCACGAACCCACCGCTTCCTGCCTTCCCCGTCTCTGCCTCCCTCTCCTCTGGTGACCCAGAACCAAAGGCCCTACAGAGCAGGGTTCTGGGCCTGCCGGAAAGTGAAGGGCATCAGCCTGGAAACCTGCACCATGGCTCTTCTGAGAACGCACTGTGTGGTCTTGGGCAAGTGGCTTAAATACTCTGGGCCTGGGCCGGGCATGGTGGTTCACTCTGTAATCCCAGCACTTTGGGAGGCCAAGGTGGACAGATCACTGGAGGTCAGGAGTTCAAGACCAGCCTGGCCAACATAGCGGAACCCCATCTCTACTAAAAACACAAAAATTTGCTGGGCATGGTGGTGAGCACCTGTAATCCCAGCTACTCGGAAGGCTGAGGTATGAGAATTACTTTAACTCAGGAGGCGGAGGTTGCAGTGAGCCAAGGTCACGCCACTGTACTGCAGCCTGGGCGACAGAGCAAGACTGTCTCAGTAACACTAACTAACTAACTGACTAACTAAATAGTCCAGGCCTCAATGCTCACGTCTGTGCAGTCAAGCATTTAGGCCTATTGCCCCTGTATGACAGCCTGCCTGAGGCAGACATCTGATGTTCTAGACCTTCACAGCAGAAAACTGGTAGTCTCCATAACGCAAGTGCACCACAGCGGAAATGAATCTTTCCGGAGAAATAGACTGCCCTTCCCGGGAAAACCACTTGAATGCAGGCTCAACTGAGCCAACTCCAGTCCAAAATAGCAGATGATTCAGGGGCACAGAGGGCAGAGATCTGGAGCAAGAATAAACGCAGCCTTGGTGCTTGTGCTGGCTTTGCCGCTTAGCTTGCTGACTCTGGGATAGCTGGCCAATCTCTGAACCTCTTCTCCTTTTGTCAATGGGGAAAAGACACCTGCCCTGCCTTCTTTGCAGAGTTAAGACTGAAATGGCCTCATGTCTAGGAAAGGTTTTATTTGGAGGGCTGGGAATTAGGCCTTTGGACATGAAGAGGAGTAAGTGGTAGGGGCAGAGCTGAAAGCAAAAGCAGCAGGCTCCTGGGAAATGGTGGGCACGGGGCAAGGGTCCCTCCCTCATACAGCCCACAGTGCTCATGTCCCTACCCTGGCCGTACCTCCTGGCATTGCTGGCAATACCAGCAAGGAGCCAGGCCAGGAGAAAACCAGGCCTGCAGATTCCAGCCAAATACAGGCTCCCAAGGGCACTCAGATGCTGAGCTGGATTCTCGACAGGCCCAGGTGATACTGAGAAACCAAAGAACAACACTGCAGGTGCCCTGACTTTAAGGACACCCCCCACTACCACCCAGCACACATACACCCAGGGACTTCACAGGAACACCCGAATAGGCCTAGGTTAGGAGCGGGTCCTTGGCCGCTCTGAAGATGGTATCTCAACTGTTCACCGTCAGTTACAGGTTAAAGTCCTGGTTCTACTCTTTCTCCCCGTCTCACTAGTGCATTCGACTGCTCTTAAAAAAAATAATAAAGGTGGCTCACGTCTGTAATCCTAGCACTTTGGGAGACCAAGGTGGGACTGCTTGAGCCGGAGTTGGAGACCAGCCTGGGCAACATAGTGAGACCCCATCTCTACAAAAATAAAAATTTAGCCAGGCGTGGTGGTGCATGCCTGTGGTCCCAGCTACTCTGGCGTCTGAAGTGGGAGGATTGCTTGAGCCCAGGGAGGTCGAGGCTGCAGTGAGGTATGATCATGCCACTACAATCCAGCCTGGGCAACAGAGTGAGACCCTGTCTCAAAATAAATAAAAGTATAAATTAATAAACAAAGGGGCCTTATAGATTCATGGTAAGGCTTCTTTCAGCCTTGAGTAACTCCAGAGCAGTGAGAATTGGGTTGAATTTCTCCAAATCTAGTCTCAAACCATGTTTCCAGGAATGCTTCCCTGGTGTAAAGCAAGTTCCATCCATCCAAACTAATAAATCCAGAGTGGGCCACGAGCCCAGGTGGGAGAGACCGGAATGAGTACAGCCGACAGCGCAAACTCCACAGAGAATGAAAGAGAAGCACAGGCTCAGGGGACCAGGGCAGGGTCACCAGCCTCGTCAGTTTCTTTCCACAGCCCCGCCCTGCTCTCCGGGGAGGGGAGGGGAGGGTCCGAGGGAACGAACACCTCCCTGTCTTCTCCATGCCCTTCCACCCTTCAGCGACTCCACACACTGGAGCACTCAAGCCTTCTCCCTCCTTGTGTGTCCTATTCTTACCTCACTGAAGCTCTGAACTGGTTTCTAAACAGCTGCTACAGTCTAGCCTTTTCTCTCCCATACCACTCAACCTTGCTCAGGGCTAGATTTCTTAGGCTTCCTGCAGACTCCACGTTTCTTTTCCTTTCTGGTTAGGACACCAGGAAATTCAGCCACCACTTTCAGGTCATCAGTTAATTAGGACCTAAGAGCTGCTAGTCCTATTACTCAATAGTAACAGTAATTGTCATTGTTACAATTGTAATTACAACAGTAATTGTCATTGTTATAATGATGGGGCACCTCCTTGCTGCAGGCACTGTACCGTATAGGCACACAGCAACTCACATCTTGATGACAGCCCAACGGGGTGATCAGTCCTTTACAAAGAAGGAGTTTGGCCTATGTGATACTCACTTTAGAGGACCTGGAGCAGGTGGTCATGCTCAGAGCAGCAGAAATTGAGGTGCAACAGTGAAAGCCATGTGAATGTCATCCAGGAAAAACACGGATGGCCAATTTGGAATTCTTAAAAAACATGAAACAGGCTGGACGCGGTGGCTCACGCCTGTAATCCTAGCACTTTGGGAGGCTGACACACGCAGATCACAAGGTCAGGAGTTTGAGTCCAGCCTGGCCAACATGGTGAAACCCCATCTCTACTAAACATACAAAAATTAGCCAGGCGTGGTGGTGTGTGCCTGTAGTCCCAGCTACTCAGGAGGCTGAGGCAGGAGAATCATTTGAACCCAGAAGGCGGAGGTTGCAGCGAGCCAAGATTGTGCCACTGCACTCCAGCCTGGGCGACAGAGCAAGACTCCATCTTAAAAAAAAAACAAAACAAAAACATGGCACCAATTAAGATGACAGAAACAAAGCGTTCAAGTTTGACTTCCAGTCCAACCACAGCTGGGTGGAAGTCTGGACTATGGGCAGTTGTTCGGTGTGTGAGCTGCTTCTGACATGGGCAACTCTACAAAAGCTTGTTCCAGGGTAAGCAGCAGCCAGCTGGTCAGAGATACTCATGGCATGAAAAAGAGTGCCCTTGCACTGGAAGGTGCAGGGTGAATGCTGCCATTGCAGCAGCTTGGACCCCAGGCTTGCCCCCTACACTCAGAGCCACCAAGGCAGAGCTGGTTTCATGGAGGTGTGATCTGGGCTGTGGCCTAGGGTCCCAGGTTTAGAAGGGTCCCTGCAGCTGATTCAGTGCTCTTCTGTCAGAGGTTTCATCAATAATTTACAAATGAGAGTGTCTTCATTTTCATTTTGCAAATGGATCCTGCAAATTATGTAGCTGGCTATGCCCAAGGCCTGAGGGTTTGGGGTCACTGAGCTAAATAAACGGAGTACTCAAGAAGAAATCTAGTAGAGCTAAATTTCTGATGGATCTCTTCTTAAAGACAGAAAGCAAATCCCACATGGAAAGCCAGGCCATTGTTCGTCTCCAGGTCCCCTCTCTCTTTGGCCTCTTGGTGGTACCCCACAGGCTGGAAGGACCATTGAGAGACTCTGAACCAGAGAGGAGAAGAGACTTGCCTAGAATCACACAGCAAATAAGTCGTAGGGCTGGAGCTAGAAGAATTATACCAGTGTTCACTCAACATTCATGCTAGGTGCTTTGCTAAACATTTTAGGTGCTTTGCTAAACATTTATGAGCAGTTTCTTGTTTAATCTTTCCAACAGTCTGTAATTTACAGAGGAGGAAAGTGAGGCTCAGAAAACTTAAGGTTCTTTCCCAAGTCTCCACAGCAAGAAGTGATGGCATCAGACTTAAGCCCAGGCAGTCTGGCTGGGAATGGGGAACAAAGGGTCCCCATGGGGGATGTCATTTTCTGGATCCTCCCCGGCCACTGGCCAAGGCTTTGTTTATTTCTGCTGCTCTTTGTAAATGTAGCTATATTCCGACTCCTTTTGCTCTCAGCAAGAAAGGGCTTGCTTCGTTCCCCGGAATCCAGAACACGTGTGGGGGCAGCCCAGCCCAGGGCAGGAATGCACTATCGACCCCCTGGCCCCAGGTTATGCAGTCAGGGAGCAGTTTCCCTGCTCAGGCAGCAGATGGGGTGGGCTGGCGTGCAGTGGGGGCTGGGCCTGGAGATCCTCCACAGCCCCTTAGGGACTAAGTCCAAGGGTGCCTGCCTAGGCCAGGCCTGGCACCAGAAGCGTCACCCACCCTCAGTGGGTAGGGATGGAGAAGCCAAGGACACACAGCCCGGGGGGCACTGCAGCTGCCTAGAGTGGCTGCCCCGGCTGGGAGGAGCAGGTAGTTCTGCCCCTCCCTCCACCCTGCTGGGAAGACCCGAAGCTTCCCGGTCAGATAGGTGCTGGGTTAGTGAGAGGCACCGTGGGTGGACAGAGGGGTGCTGGCCAGGGAGGCTGGCAGGTTCTGAGTCTCTCTGCTCCCAGCAGCTGCTGCCCAGTCCACGGCAGACCCCTGGGTTGGGGCCTCCCCCTCAGTTCCCAGGTTCTCACCTCTCCCCACCCCAGGGCATCTGTGTGCAGAGGAGAGACAAATTCAAGTTTGTTCTGAGTTCTAGGATCCCAGCCATCCCTCTCCCAGGGGTGGCCTGCCTTGGTGGTCCTCCCCCACTTACTGGGAGATCCTCCCTACCATTCCCCCACCCACCAGCTCCCCCAGAAGCCGGAGCCAAAGCCAGTATCTGCGTTCACACAGAGAAGGAGCAGAGAGCAGGCCGGCGGAGTGGGATGAAGTCAGCAGCCGCCCGTCTCCAGCCCCCAGCCCCCAGTCTCGCAATCTGCCTCCTCCCTGGCTCAGTCTCCCTGAGAGCCGAGAGTGAGTGATGGAGTCAACAGCCATGGACTCAGGAAAGACATTCTTCCCCCAGGACAACAACATGTGGAATGTCTCCTTCCCTCCAGACTGGACTCTTGCTATCAGATTATCAATGAATCAACCGCCAACTATTTCGCGAGCATCGACGGCCCCTGGTTGAGACCATCTGGCTCTCCACCCTCTGTCTCAAAGCATCAGACACACAACCACAGCCAGTCCCCCTCCCCCCAACCCCTGGCGTTCCTGTCTGCTTCAGGAGTCATGTAGGTTTTGGGGGACAGGCTGGGTCCGGGAAGGCCTGAGGCAGGAGACGGCAGGGTTGAGTCCTGGAGGCCTTGAAGGTTTACCTGGACCCACCTCTGGGGTAGGGCTCACTGAGCCTCACAGATATCTGGCTGGATGCTGCCATCCACTGGTGCAAGACAGGGGTGGGGATGGGGGGTCAGGGGCAGGAGGAGAGTTCATTCCTAGACTGAGGTTGAGGACACCTACTTTTCAAGCTTTGCTGGTCTCCCTCATCATGCCCTGGGCAGGATCTTTGTTCACTCAGTGTCTCCACTGGCTCCAAATGTCTGGTTAGGGCTGTAGTCCTAGCAAGCGCATAGCATATAGTAGGTGCTTAATAAAGATTTGTTATGAGTCTCTTCAATCGGACCTTTAGTTCCTTCAAGGCCTTAGCCCTGCCAGCACCCCCACGACACCCTGAATGCAGGAGGTGCCCAATTACCCCTCAGTGGCTGATGGAAGATGAATACTCACTGCTCTCAAGCCCAAGGGCTCATGGAAAGCCAAGGCCCAGCTCCCCAACTACCCCAGGATCCTCTTGGCGCTCACGGCTCTGCCCTCTCTGGTCCAGGCTTGGCCTCCAGAACCACATACAGGCATACAGGCCTGGCTTGTGCCGGGCACAGTGGCTTCCGTGCAGGCCTCCAAGCCTGCAGAACACCCTGAAGGGCTGCAGGCTCCCAGCATCTGCTTCAATGCCCTTCAAAGAGATTTTTAGAAAAATTATCCCTAACCAGTATAGTCTTCTGGTAGGATGGACGCTATGTTAATCAGGAGTCCAAGCAGGAACAATCCACTCATTTGTAGTATCTAGGGGGAGCAGGGCTCACAAGGCTCAGGGGGCTCAGCAGGGCTTGGCACAGCCCCCTATGGTGTTTGCTGGGAGCCCCTGAGCCTCTTGTTACCCCATCCCTCCCCTGCTCTCCCTGGGTCTGGACCAATCCCGAGTGCTGAGATGCCACGTAAACAGAGCTGTGCATACACGCAGTGTGTGCGCACACACCACTGCTTGGGAAATCCCCACATCTGGCTCTCACGTGACCCAGCTATGCCCAGAAGGCCGCAGCTGAGAGGGCTTGGAAGACAGGAGGGTCGGGAGTGTGTGGCTCTCCGGGGAGGGAGAAGCCAGGAAGGAGACCTGGTGCTCAGATGCTCAGCCCCGGCCCTGGTTGCCTGTCCCAGCGTGGGAAGGCTTCTCTGGGCCTCACTGGTCTTGACCCGGGATGAGAAAGGGCTGCTGTCTCTCTGTCCTGTCAATCCCGGTCAATCAGCCTCTCAGGAGTTGCCACTGGAGGGAGATTCCTTCCCCGATGGAGGATATTTAATGAGCATTTCCTAGTGTCAGGAACCTGGCTGCAGGACAGCAGTCCTGGAATCACAAGATTCAGGCCCTCCCCTGTCTCTCATGAAACTGCAGGGTTCTTCCCAACAATAAGGAAATGGTGGGAGGCAGCTCCTGGGGCAAGTTCTTTCCAACCCAGGCACATGTATTAATTAGAACTTTTTAAACTTCAATAATTTTATTGAACAAGTAGCAATCTGCAATAGCTTCTCTGAAACAGAATCACACAGTAGGTGCTCTAGGGCTATGAAAGAGATGCCCCACATGGACGTGGCTCATGGGGACAGTGGCGGCTGCCACTGAACAGATGTCCCCCGGACATCTGCCGTCTCCCACTGGCTGACCCACTGAGAAAGCTCAGCAAATGAGGCTGGGCGGCCGCGGCAGGTCTGTGTGCCTTACTCAGAGACCCCTGCGTGGTGTGGCCCCAGCCCCATGCAGCACTTGTAACACTGCTTTAAAACTGTGTTTCCTGGCCCACCTCCCCCATCTGGCCAGGAGTCCTCTGAGGACAAGGACCCCACTATATCCACCTTGGTATCATTCAGGGTCCACCGCAAGACCTGTCAGATGTACAGCAGACAACACAGAAGGCGGCCACAGCCAGAGCCAGAGCAGCCAGCTTTAGGTCTGACGGGAGCCACCTCCTCCCAGAAGGAAGGTCTGGTACCAGTGTCCCTTCAGAAACTTGCTTCCTATCTACTCAGCCTTCCACGGTGCCTTCCCTGCGCCCCAGGAGAGAGCTGCCTCGTGTTCACTGAGCCATAGGCTTGGGGCAGAAGAAACGAGCCAAGTCATGGAGGAAGGGTGGGGGAGAGGGGAGCTCCCCTGACCAGAGCCCTGTGGCCAAATGCAGATGAGCAACTAAGAGCCACCAGGCAACAGGACTTTGTATGGCAGGAGCTGACAGGCCAGAAGAACTTGTCCCACCCCTGACAGATCTGAAGTGAAGGATGGTTAAAATCTGCATATTTACAAGGTCCCCTGGGGGTGAGGGGCATTGCCAACACACAAATACAGTCTTAGTTTGGTCTGTTATTACCAGCCTGTCATCACTGTTTAGCGAAGCAAGGATCTGACCCTCCCCCTGGGAAGTTATGCACCCAGACCTGACCCTGTTCCAACACTCCAAGAGTCTAAGGCGCTCCAGGGCTGAGCTGAGGACAGCCTTAGTCACAGGGATCCAGAGGCAGTGACGAGGGGAGGATGGTGAAGAGGTGGCCAGCTCTGCCTTCTTTCCTTGTTTCAGTTTTTTATTTTGAGATCGGGTCTTGTTCTATCGCCCAGGCTGGAGTGCAGTGGTGCAATCACGGCTCACGGCAGCTTTACCCTCCAGGGCTCAAGCAATCCTTCTGCTTTATCATCCTGAAGAGCTGGGACCACAGGCGTGTGCCACCACACTGGACTCATTTTTTTTTAAGAGAGGGGGTCTCACTAGGTTGCCCAGGCTGGTTTCAAACTCCTGGGCTCAAAGGATCCTCTCCTCTGATTCTCAAACCGCTGGGATTAGAGCCGTGAGCCACCACACCCAGCGAACTCTTCCTTCTGAGCACAAGGAAGGAAAGGGACTTTCTGACATAACCCAGTTGTCTTGGTGCAGAACTTCATTCTAACAATAACAAAATACATCTTCGGGTCGGCTGCTTGGGCCACATGTGGCAGTGATGAAATCCAGGGGGCAAAGCAGAAAGAAGAGAGTCAGGGAAAAGCATGTTTTTCCTGTAAACTTCTAAGTTTTATGGAAACTCCAGAAAAAAATTTTTTTTTTTGCCTTCACATTTTGAAATGGACCAATTCTAAAAATGCCACGTGCCAACTAAGTTACACACACACCACTTTTCTGTTTCTAAACAAAGTAACTTTAGATTAGAAGAAGGTGCTAAAACAATAAGCGATGCACACTTCCCCAATGTCTTTGTTTTTCCACCGGATTTGTCAGCCCCGGAAAGGTTACCTCTCCTATCACATGTCTATAAACCAAACGCTAAAGCGAGGAATCAGTGACTTTCTGGCCACAGGCCACGGCGGGAAATATTTCTTTGCTGGACCACAATTTGGGTGTTTCTTCCCCCAGGAACAAAACCTTGTGGAAATGAAAGGGGGACCAGACGGCGTCTCTCTTCAGGTCAGGGCCGGGTAGGCCCCTCAGATAGCCATTCTCCAAGGCTCCGAATGCTGGGCGGTGTTTCAAGGGTAAGAGGCTTGGAGTCCTGTCCTCTGACAGGTCCCCCATTCCTGCCCTGGTAGCCCACTCTTCCACCTCAGATCTCAGGAGACCACTGAATGTTCCTCGAAGAGCAGTTCCATCCAAGCACCATCCATCCCGGGGGTGCCAATCCTCTGCCATCTCGCTGCCTGCCTGCCCTGAACACGGCTATCAACCCACATGGGTGACCCATCCAAGACACAATCCTGGCTTGATTTCAGAAGCCCTGGGAAGCTTGTCAAAACTGCAGATTGGCTGGGTGCAGTGGCTCACGCCTATAATCCCAGCACTTTGGGAGGCCAAGGTGGGAGGATCTGTCTGACCAACATGGTGAAACCCCATCTCTACTAAAAATACAAAAATTAAAGAGACAAAAACAAACAAAAAACAAAAAGCAAAACAAACAAACAAAAAATACAAAAATTAGCTGGGTATCATGGCGTACATCTGTAATCCCAGCTACTTGGGAGGCTGAGGCAGGAGAATTGCTTGAACTCTGGAGGCGGAGGTTGCTGTGAGCTGAGATCGCACTACCACACTCCAGCCTGGGTGACAGAGTGAGACTCTGTTACACACACACACACACACACACACACACACACACACATTCAGATCAGCCAGGTGTGGTGGGCTCACACCTATAATCCAGCAGCACTCTGGGAGGCTGAGGTGGGTGGACTGCTTGAGGAGTACAGGAGTTTGAGACCAGCCTGGGCAATGTGGTGAAATCCCATCTCTTTAATAAAATGGAAAAAAATGCAGATTCCTGGGCACCACCCCAGACATGCTGACTCAGTAGGTCCGGGCAGGCCCTGGGAATCTGTATTTCATCGAGCAGACTCAGGATTCTGCAGCTCACCTTTGCCCATGCAGTTCCCTTCTGGACCAACTTCCTATTTTTCCAGGAGGAGAAACTGGTGATAGGAGTGAGGGGACAGAGACAGCTATGCAAGCAGGGCTGAGGGAATCTAGGCTTCCGACTAGCTGTCTCCTTCCGGGGATTCCAGGATCTGGGGAATGCTCACTGCGTCACCGCCCCCCCCCACTCTGTGTGTCCAGGCCAATCGGGCAGTGGGGCTCGGCCAGCTCGGGCCAGGGAGTGTGGCGCAGACACACACGTGAGCAGCACTCACTTTATCCATTGCAACACTGCCACGTGCGCTGGCCACAGAGTTGCCAAATCAATCAGGCTCCTTTCATTTCCAATTAGATGGCTTTGAACTCCAAGGGTAAAATCAGGCTGAGGACTCAGAGCCATGAAAATAAAAACTGTTTAAAAACACCAGCCTGGAGGCCAGGCGTAGTGGCTCATGCTTGTAATCCCAGCACTTTGGGGGGCTGAGGTGGGTGGATCACAAGGTCAGGAGTTCGAGACCAGCGTGGCCAACATGGTGAAACTCCATCTCTACTAAAAATACAAAAAATTAGCCAGGCATGGTGGTGTGCATTTGTAATCTCAGCTACTCAGGAGGCTGAGGCAAGAGAATCACTTGAACCTGGGAGGCAGAGGTTACAGTGAGCCAAGATCGTGCCACTGCACTCTAGCCTGGGCAACAGAGCAAGACTTAATCTCAAAAACAAAACAAAATAAAACAACAACAAAAAACCACCAGCCCAGGTAAGATGTGTCAGAAGCCAACACCTTCAAAAGACACATTCACTTTTGGAATGGGCTGTTGGAGAGTGGCAGGAAGATCTTGGCCATGTTCTCTAAGCGGCCGGGGCCTTTCTCACTGAGGATGGGTGGCTCAGGAGAACAAGAAAGCCTTGGACATCGCTTTAAAGGGTCTTGCTGATGATACACTCTCCATGACTTCCTTTCCAGACTTATCTCCTGCCCTATCCTCACTCCTGCCAGGATTATGGGCACCTCTCCTTCCCTCAGACTTCTTAAGCTCATGCCAGGCCAGGTGTGGTGGCTCGCTCCTATAATCCCAACACTTGAGGAGACTAAGGCAGGAGGATCACTTGAGGCCTGGAGTTCGAGACCAGCCGGGGCAATGGGCTGTCTCTACCAAATAAATAAATAAATCAGTAATAAAAAATAAATTAAAGCTAGAAGCGGTGGCTCACACCTGTAATCCTAGCATTTTGGGAGGCTGAGGTGGGTAGATTGCCTGAGTTCAGGAGTTTGACACCACCCTTGGTAACACAGAGAAACCCTGTCTCTACTAAAATACAAAAAAAATTAGCTGGGCATGGTGGTGGGCACCTGTAGTCCCAGCTACTTGGGAGACTGAGGTATGAGAATTGAGAGTCAGAGGCTGTAGTAAATCAAGATCGTGCCACTGTACTCTAGACTAGGTGACAGAGTGAGACTCTGTCTCATACACAAATAAATAAGCTGGAGCTGGGCGTAGTGGCGCACGCCTATAATCCCAGCACTTTGGGAGGCCAAGGCAGGTGGATCACAAGGTCAAAAGATCGACACTAGCCTGGCCAACATGGTGAAACCCAGTCTCTACTAAAAATACAAAAAATTAGCTGGGCATGGTGGCGCGTGCCTGAAAGGACAGAAAGGGGTTCCTCCATGAAGCAGAAAGGAAAATGCCAACGTTGGCTGGACGTGGTGACTCATGCCTGTAACCTCAGCACTTTGGGAGACTGAGGTGGGCAGACCACCTGGGTCAGGAGTTCAAGAACAGCCTGGCCAACATGGCGAAACCCAGTCTCTACTAAAAATACAAATATTAGCTGGGTGTGGTGGCGGGTGCCTGTAATCCCGCCTACTTGGGAGGCTAAGGCAGGAGAACCTGGGAGGTGGAGGTTGCAGTGAGCCAAGATTGCGACACCTAGCCAAGACTGTCTAAGAGAACAAGCTCCAGCCTGGTAACAGAGCAAGACTCAGTCCAAAAAAACAAAAAAAAGAATCTTGTGTCTGGCTGACCTTGGGCAAGTTCCTTAACTTCCCTTTCCTGGTCTATAAAATGACCACCTACCCAGGTCGCTGCAGGGAGGCTCCTGGCAATGATGAGATAGTGCACAGCCCACCTTCCCCTGTCTGACTGAGGAGTCACTCCTGAGAAAGGGCAAAAGTGGAAGCCAGTGCTCTCTCCTGTTTGAGCTGGGCCCCTCCTGTGCCGCCTCCTCTTCGTAGTAAAAACTGCTTCACCCTCAGTGTTTCCTCCGGGCCAGGGACAGTGCTGTAGCGAACACTTCATGAACTTTCATTCAATCCTCAACCCAATGAAAATGACCTATTACCCACATTTTTCCAGGTGAAGAAATGAGGCACAGAGAAGGACTTGCCCACCATCATTCATGGTGGGCAGAGCCAGGATGTGAAACTAGGCATTCTGGCTCCAGAGTCCGCATTTTTAACTCAACACAATATTCAGCAATGGCTGAGTCTACGCCCTATCTCCTCCTGGGGTTCACAGAATGGAAATAAATGTCTCAACTCAAAGACCGACTTTCTCCCTTTCTTTCTTAATCTATCCATAATGAAAATGGCAATAACCAGTGGCAGAGCTGGGGTTCAAACCCTGTCTGCCTGTTGCCAAAACCTAAACTCTCAACCCCAAGCAACACTGCTTCTATATTAATGCTGATCTCATGAACTCAGCCAATAATACAGTTTTATGATCACTAAGACAGGTGGGGCTGAGCTCATCGCTTTTCCGAGGAGAAGAATAAAGTAAACAGGATTTCATGAGGAACATCAACACTTGCCGAAGAGAACAAGCTTGCAACACTCTTGAGCAACCTCATCTGCATGCAAACGAGCTGGAGCTTCCACCGGGCTCCTGCATTGGATGAAGCATCAGCCTCTCCCGGCCACAGCCCCAGGGCCCTGACCATCCCGGAGGCTCCGCGGCCGCCTGCGCCTCCTAGTGGCGCACCTCGGAACTTCCCGGCTACACACCCTGGTGAAATGCAGCTTCCTAGAGAACTGGGTGAGAGCCGTGAGATCTTTGCAGGTCTCACGAGAACCCCTTTTTCTGGGGAGTTGCTCCAGCTCCCCTGGGGCTCCTGGAGCAGTGTCCACCTTGGGCAAGCAACCACAGCTAACAATGACAGGCCCTTCCCACCGCCAGACACAGCGCAAAGCCCCTTAAAGGGCATCGCCTCATTGAACCCTGTGCACTTCGGGGCAAGCCAGGTCGCTGCTACTATAATGACTACATTTGACAGGTGTGATGGTCAGGTGGTACACATCGACCTGGCTAGCTATCATCCTCAGTTATGCAATCACACGAATCTAGGTGTTGCTAGGAAACTTTTTTTTTTTTTCTATTTTGAGACAGAATCTTGCTCTGTCGCCCAGGCTGGAGTGCAATGACATGATCTCGGCTCACTGCAATCTCCTCCTCCCAGGTTCAAGTGATTCTCCCTGCTTCAGCCTCCCGAGTCGCTGGGATTACAAGGCGCCTGCCACCATGCCTGGCTAATTTTTTGTATTTTTAGTAGAGATGGGGTTTTGCCATGTTGGCCAGGCTGGTCTCGAACTCCTGACCTCAGGTGATCCGCCTGCTTCGGCCTTCCAAAGTGCTGGGATTACAGCCATGAGCCATTGCACCCCGCCGGGAACATATTTTTATAGTTATTAAAGACCATGACCGGTTGACCTTAAGGGAAATTATCTAAAACACTCTGGGTGGGCCTGAGTCAACAGCTGAAAGGCCTTCAGCAGGGTAGTGGTTTCCCTGAAGACATTTCACCTGTGGACAGCAGCTCCAGCCTGGGCCTGGGAGTGCAGCCTGCCCACTTTTATGGCCTGCCCTATGGATTTCAGACTTACCTAGCCAGCCCCCACAATTGTGTAAGCTAGTTCCTTGCAACACATCGCTTGATATATACCTCCCACTCGTTCTGTTCCTCTAGTTGAACCCTGGCTGATAGAACAGAATAGGTGAGATAACCTGTTCTCAGAGGCGAAGGGATTTGCCCAAGGTCACGACTGGCAAGTTCCGGCCCTGAGAGTGGGGCGCCAGGCAACGTGATGCAGGTGCTTCCCAGCTCCCACTCAAACTCTCCCTCAAGGCCCACGCCCAATCATCAGAGTCTGTCCAACACCCGCAGCGCCTTGTCCCCTCCACTGCTGCCCCCGTCCTATCTCACCTGGCTAGCTGCCACCTGCGACCCTGCACATCATATCCCATCCTGCCTAGTCAATCCCAATCATTCTGTGATCAAAGCCAGATCCTGTCCCTGCCTCTACTTAGAACCCTTCAGTGAATCTTTATCTCACTCAGTGAAAGTCAAAGTCCTTAGAATGCCCTGCAAGGCCCTACATGGTGCTGCTTCGCCCTGCTCCCTCCCCACCCCCAGCTACATTTCTGCTCTCACCTCCTTCCACTTCACCCTCCACTATTCTTCACCTCAGCCACAGGCCTCCCTGCTGCACCCTGAGCAGCTGGCGCACACCCTCACCCCAGGGCCTTTGCACTTGCCATGCCCTTGGCCAGGACTGTTCTCCCCCAGGTAACCACGTTGCTCCCTCACTTCCCTCCTAATAGTACATTCTCCTTTATAGCTCATCACCCATAGTAGACTGCAAACTTCTCTAGGGTAGAAAGACACACCAGCTGGGAACATATTTTTATAGTTATTAAAGACCATGACCAATTGACTTTAAGGGAAATGATCTAAAACACTCCGGGTGGGGCCGAGTCAACAGCTGAAAGGCCTTCAGCAGGGCGGAGGTTTCCCTGAAGACATTTCACCTGTGGACCTACAGCCGCAGCACCTTGCACAGCGCCAAGCATACGACAGATGCTCAGTGAGGTCGGTCTCCCAACAAGCCACACTTAGTCCCATCCCTCTACCTTTGTGCACGTGCTCTCTCTGGATTACCAAAGCCTCTCACTCTCTGCTCCCAAACCAGAAAAATGTCTCCTCTTTCCAGATAATCATCCCCAATTTGAAGCCACAATGACCTTTCTTTCCTGACCCTAGACAAGGTTCACTCATCCATAGATGCTTTCTTCCACTCATCTACCCATTCGAAAAGTGCCAGTGGACCCTGATACTGATGCAAGCCCTGCAGCCAAGGTCTCTGCTCTCGAGGTGGTGGGAGACAGAAGCAGCACACACACGGGACCACTGGAGGGTGTGATCAGGAGGGAAGAAGAGGGGCGATCCGCAGGGGCAGCTGGACAGTGGAGGATCAGGCAGCTTTGCCTACAAGGTGACAATTTTAAGCAGAAATCTTAAGATGGAGCCAGCCATGTGAAAGATCAGGGAAGAACATTCCAGGCAAGAGGGAAGAACAAGTACAAAGGCCACGAAGAAGAATGTGTTTGATGCGTTTAAGGAGCAGAAGGTGACTGGTGTGGCTGAGCAGAGTGTGCTGGGTGGGGGCGAGAGGGGTAAAGCCCAGGTCAAGAAGGCAGCCAGGGGCCAAGCTCTGTGAGCAGGATAGGGAATTAGCTCTAGGTGGGATGGAGAGTCCCTGGGGGGAATTTAGGCAGGAAAGTATGTTATTTTCTTTCTTTATTTCCCTTCTTCCTTTCCTCCCTCCCTCACTCCTATTTAGAGATAGGGTTTCTCTCTGTTGCCCAGGCTGCAGTGCAGTGGCACGAGCATGCCTCATTGCAACCTCAAACTCCTCACCTGGCTAGCCGCCCCCTGCTAGCAATTCTTCTACCTGAGCTGCTTGAGTAGCTGGGACTACAGGCCTGTCCCACCACACTCAGCTAATTTTTTATTTTTGGTAGAGACAGGATCTTGCTTTGTTGCCCAGGCTGGTCTCGAACTCCTAGGCTCAAGTGATCCTCTTGCCTTGGCCTCCCAAAGTGCTGGGATGGCAGGCGTGAGTCTCTGGACCCGGCTGATCCATATTTTTTAAGAGCTCACTCTAGCTGTGGTGTGGAGAATGTCAGATAGAGGGCTAGTAGAGAAGCGGTGAGACCAGGTAGGAAGGTGGGGTCTTCCTGGAGAGATGAAGGGGGCTTCTAACATGTGTGATGGTGAAGGTGAGGAGATGGCAGCTCTGCAGCTCAAGCTGGCAGGTAAAAGAAAGGGAATAGTCAAGAATGACTTCTTGGTCGGGCGCAGAGGCTCACGCC
This sequence comes from Cheracebus regulus, assembly GCA_963574635.1. Lineage (NCBI taxonomy): Eukaryota > Metazoa > Chordata > Mammalia > Primates > Pitheciidae > Cheracebus > Cheracebus regulus. The sequence continues at coordinate 91,103 of CAUYQU010027231.1, read as the reverse complement.
TGTCATCCCAGCACTTTGGGAGGCCGAGGCAGGTGGATCACTTGAGGTCAGGAGTTCAAGACCAGCCTGGCCAACATGGTGAAACCCTGTTTCTACTAAAACTGCAAAAATTAGCCCGTGTGGTGACAGATGCCTATAATCCCAGCTACTTGGAGGCTGAGGCAGAAGAACCACTGGAACCTGGGAGGTGGAGGTTGCAGTGAGCTGTTGCGCCGCTGCACTCCAGTCCGGGCAAAAGAGGAGAATCTATCAAGAAAAAAAAAAAAAGAGTGACTTGTAGATGTTGGGCTTGAACAATACAGTAGATAGTGCCAGTTCCTGAGATGGGGAAAATGCTGGAAGTAGTAGGTTCAATGGAGGGAAGAGAGATGAAGATAAATTTGAGGCCAAACTCTCCTTCAGTTTTCAAGTTCACCAGCCCTGCTTCCTCCAGAAAGTTCCTGAGAACTTTCTTCTTCTGTTGACTCCACCTTCCCTAAGCCTTGCCTCAAGTCTAAGATCTGTGCTCAGAAAAAGATTTACAGTGAACCCCAGAATGGCAGCCATTTCCTCTGTGCAAATGTCCCTGGCTGGAGTGACCCTGGGAAGCTTCGTGAGGTTCATTATAGAGCAGGGCGGAGCCCTCAACACAGACTCCAGTCCTCACTTTGTCAAGGGCTGTGTGTGGGCAGTCACCCCATCCGAGCCTCAGGTTCTCATTTGCAAAATGGGAATCCTATTACCCCTTATGTACTGTGGCTCTGATCAGCAAATGAGGAAACGTGTAAATTTCCTAGCACATAGTAGATGCTCATTCAATAACAGCATCTAGCACTTCCAGGGGAACTTTCTAGGTGGCAGGCAGTGTTCTAAGCATGCTTACATATATTAGTTTATTTAATCTTTGTTGTAACCATATGAGGTGTGTATTGGTCAGGGTTCTCCAGAGAAATAGACCCTACAGGAGCTGCATAGAGAGCTTGAAGAGAGAGGGAGATTTATTTTAGGAATTGGCTCATATGATTGTGGAGGTTTGACAGTCCAAAATGTGAGACTGGGGGAAGAGCCGCAGCTGAGTCCAAAGCCAGCTGCTGGCAGAACTCCTTCTTGCTGAGGGCGGGTGTGTGTGTCAGTTTCGTTCTATTAAGAGGTCTTCAACCAATTGGATGAGGCTAGCCTGCAATATGGAGGCTAATCTGCTTTACTCAAAATCCACTGATTCATTTAAATGTGAATCTCATCTAGAGAACACCATTGCAGAAACATCTAGAATAATGCTTGACCAACTATCTGGGCACTGTGGCCCAGCCAAGTTGACACATAATAAACCATCACAAAGTGGGTAGGTATGAATGTTATCCCAAATGTGCAGAAGAGGTAATGGGCACAGAGAGGCTAAGAAATCTACCCAAGGTCACAGAGGAGAGAAGCCAGACTCTCGGCTCCTGCTGTCTGGCTCCAGAGCTGGCATTTTCAACCACTTAGTGAAGTGGCCATTATCATAAGCACACCAATGTAAATTAAATTTCTCCATCCATCCTTTTCCTGGCCTGAGAGTGGAAGGCAGAGAAACTGGGGGTTGGCTTTCCCTGGGGAAGGCAGCCTGGGTGTGGCCCTACATTTTTTAGGAAGCAGCGCAGAAGCTGAGCCTCAGAGACTGCGGCGGGGGACCCAAGAGGTTATTTGGTCCAGTTCTTGCCTTTATGGGGGAAACTGAGGCCCAGCATAGAAAAGGAATTTGCCCAAGGTCACGTAGAGAGAAAAGTGGCAATGGAGCCAGGACAAGGTCCCAGCCCTTCAGAAAGTGCTGCTGCTTTGGAGAACTGACACATGTGTAGTTATTAGGTGCCAGGACTATTCCGCACTAACATACTTAATCCTCTTGTGTGAGGTAGATACATTAGCATCTTTGTTTTAAAGAAAATGAGGAAACTGAGGCACAGAGAGGGTATGAAACTGGCCTAAGGTCACACAGAGCCAGAATTTGAGCCCAGGTTCAACCAGGACACGACGCCTCTGAGGCCCTGGGCAATCTTCTCGTGCGGGTGGTGACAGAGCTCAATCCCCGTTTTGTCCCTCCTTCCATTCTCCCACCTGAGGCCTGTGTGGAGTGAGAGTGGAGGAGCGCTATTCCCCAGCCTTGCCCGGACGTTCGCAGAAATGCCCTTTGGCACCAGTGGGCGAGCATGCCTGAGACACCTCACACCAGGTGACAGGCAAGTGCGCACACACAGTTTGGGATGTGGTACACAAATACACACGAACACAGACTCCAACCTGTAACCAGATAGATCTCAACTACGCACACATGCAACCTATGCACCCAAACAAGTAAACACACCCTCACAGCACACAGCCATCATGACTCACACATGTACACAGAACCCCACAGGCACACACGCCCCCAACACATAAACCAAGACAACTTTCCTGGTCCCAACAGGCACGTGAGCAAGCACTTGTACACACAGAAACATACATATCCTACAATTACATCTATGCCACTCCACATCCATCCACCACACAGGGGCACACCCCTCAACCTATCCACAGACCAATGCACCTGGGTACAGGAGCCACGTGTTACTACCTACATCCCCAAGGGCCAGACCCCAGGATGGATGTCCAGGTACCACCACCCCATCAATGTGGCCAATCCATGTGGTGGCACCGATCACTGCAGCAGTCTGTCCCCACCCCCACTTCAGCATACACACAGCCCTAATTCCTAGGGACCACTCTACCCCAGTTAACTACAGCCCACCCACATCCAGGCGTTTGCCATTTGGGGAGCCCAGCCTCCCCCTTCCAGAGATAATCCTGTTCTACCCTCATCCCACAGCAGGCAGCTCCGAGGGGTGGGCTGCCTCTCTCCCTGCCTGAACCCCCTTCCAAACTCCGGGCGGGCCCTGGCACCTGTCAGGTCAATGCGGGGGTGCTGGGGAGGGTCGGGTCTCAGCTGTCAAAACGCAGAGTCCCCACCTCCGCAGGGAGAACACGCTCAGAATTGGGGGAGGGAGGAAGGTCCGTGGTGCAGGCACTAAAAACTCAAGTGACTCAAGGACGACCCCTTTTCAGTCCTGGATCTCAATCTCACCTTCTCGCAGGGAAGCCCCGCGTCTCTATTAACCCTTCCATCACCGCTGCACCGCGGGAGGGACTGGAGAAGTCACGGCACTGCGTAGCAGTGGCCGCCGCAGCCCGGGGGCGAAGGACCCGGTTGCCCACGGTGCGGGGGCTTAGGCCCTTCGGGAGCCACCCACGCACTCCCCATGCACCCACCTCCACTTCCACTGGAAACAGCGAGGTAGCGGGAGCCCGAGCGACTCGGTGAGGGGAGAACGAGGGTTCTAGGACCAGAGGTCTCAAGGTGCATGCACTGGGGAGGGGCAAGTGAAGCGAGTACCCCGGCCCCGCAGGACCCCTGGGCTGGCGCGAACCCCCACACCCCGCCCCCAGGAAGTCCTCCGCAGGATCAGAGGGGCGCGTGCACGGAGCTGGAAGGAAGGCTGAAGGGAAAAGGCCCGGAGGCTCCCTTACCTGATTTCCTCTTGGAACTGCCATAGTCCCTGAAAAAGAAGCAACAACAGATAGACATGGTTAGGAGCGGGCGCCGGCGCGGGGCTGCGGCTGCGGGGACGCCCTCGGGCTGGCTGCGGTCGGTCCCCGGTGCCGCTGCTCATGTGATGCCCACGGCCGGCGAGCCGCGCGCTCCGCAGCCGCACGCACTGCGCGCCGCGCCCGCCCGCCCGTCCGCCCGTCCGCGGGTCCCCTGCCAGCCCGGCCCCCGGGCGCGATTCGCCCGCCCCGCCCCAGCCCGCCCCGCTGACGGGGGCTCATCTTCCCTAAGCCTCGGCGGGCCGGGGAGGGCGAGGCAGATTCTCTGCACTTCCCAAACTGGGAAACTGAGGGTCCGGAGCGCCCTCGCCGGAACCCGGGCCCTACCCGGCGCTGGGAGCCCGCTCACCCCGCCCCAGGAGCGCTTCACCTCCCTGTTCTTTGCATGGTTCGCCCTAGCAATGCAAATAATTGGGAGGTGAGCCCAGCCCACTCTGCCCGTAATGTCACCTCTCAACGTGTCTTCCTCCACACCACCCTCCAGGTAACCCCAGGTTTGTGTGACCCTTTGATTAAAGTCTGCCCCTGTCCTAGACCCGAGACCCGCTGCGGGCCACTGTGGCTGCTTCCTCTCACTGCCCGACCCGAGACTGGCAGCGGCCACGGATAACACCCTTCTCAGGCTACGGCTGGGGAGTCCCCATGGGGCGTGGGAAGTCGGGGGACAGAGGATTCTGCAAAGTTAACTGGGAGGCCAGGAACGGTAGGAACGGAAGTTGAGCTTCCGAGGAAGTGAGCACTGGGTTCAAATGCTATCAGAGGCAGTAACTGCTGTAACCTCAGGCACTGAACCTGATTTCGCAAATCAGGCCCTTGCTCCTGCCTTCCTTATCTCCGCGACCCCTCCCCCCACCGCCACGCCCTCCATTCATGATCCTTAGGGGACTGGGAAAGGTGAGCTGGCTCCCTTAACCTGAGCCTGACGTGCCCCTAAAGGCTGAAAGTTCTATTTAGTGCTCGGGGAACAGCAGAGGGGCTGGCTGGGGCTCTCTCTGGAGTCTGAAGGAAATGCCTTCCATTTTCCCCAGGGGCCAAAGAAAATGCCAATTGCTGCCCATCTTTGGTCGAAGCCAGCTAGCCCGCTGGTCTGCCACTGGAAAGGTGGGGGTGGGGGTGTGGTGGAGGGAGGTTCTCTTGGAGGAAGGGAGCAGAGTCAGCCTCATGGAGGCTCCCCAAGATTCCGATCCAGGAGCTCTAGGGGTAGCCTCCAACATGAGGAGTGTTTATTCAGCTCCAAGGTGATGCCTGCACAGCACAGATGGGGAGCTCCCCAGCTCCTAGGCATCTGCCTTTCCCAAAACTTGGACTCAGAACCCACTTAATCAGAATGCTGGGGGCAAGGTTCAGGAATCTGCCTTTCTGACATCTCCCCTTCCTTGTTTGAGAACCCGCTTGGTATTCCATGTCCCCTTCTATCCTCTCATCCCCACTAAGAGGAAGGGTCCTGTCATCCCCATTTTATAGATTAGGAAACAGCCATTGTCCAAGGCTGCCCAATCTAGGGAAGGGCTGTGGTTTATAAACCCACGGAAGGAGTAAAAACTGCAGCATGGATAGGGTGGAGGAGAATCTGTGCAAACTGTTGCCTTGGAATGGAGCTACCAGGTGGGAGAGTGGCTGTGCACTGTGGCTCACACCTGTAATCCCAGCCCTTCGGGAGGCCAAGGAGGGTGGATCATCAGGTCAGGAAATCGAGACCAGCCTGGCCAACATGGTGAAACCCTATCTCTACTAAAAATACAAAAATTAGCTGGGCCTGGTGGTGCCTGCCTGTAATCCCAGCTACTTCAGAGGCTGAGGCATGAGAATGGCTTGAACCCAGGAGGCGGAGGTTGCAGTGAGCTGAGATGGCACCACTGCACTCCAACTTGGGTGATAGAATGAGACTCGGTCTCAAAAAAAACCCAAAAACAACAAAAAAAAAACAAAGAAAGCTAGGAGAGTTTCCATTTGCTCCCTCCCCTGGCTCCCACCAGTCAGTCCAGGGAAGGCCTTAACAAGGGCACGCTCGCCTCCCTTGTAGAAGGGAGACTGGGCAGACTGTGCCCTGGAGTGCCTAGCTGTGCCCCCAAAAAGCTCAACTGTGCAGAGAATTCCAGAGAGGAGGTGGAGAGTATTAGATAGTAGCTGTGCCCCGCCCAGAAGACTTTCCATTCCCAAGGAGGAAATTAGTTTTTCAGGCCTTTTCACTGAGGGCTACTGGGGAAGAGCAGGGAGTGGAGGGCACTGAGGAGCTGCCCTCTGCTGTCCCACAATTTTCCTGCTGGTCCAGGCAGGAGAAGCCCGGGACCCATGGCCCACTGACCATCCCCCCACCCGGCTGCCAGGCAGCGCGTGCCTTCCTCCCAGGGATGGCGACCTTCTCCTTCTCCAGCTCTGAGCAGCTTCAGGCTACCCAGGCTGTTCCCATGAGACGGGGAGCACAGCAAGACTCAGGAGTGATGCAGGACACAGTGGCTCATGCCTGTAATCCCAGCACTTTGGGAGGCTGAGGCAGGAGGATCATTTGAGCCCAGGAGTTCAAGACCAGCCTAGGTAACATAGTGAGACCTTCATCTCTACCAAAAATAAAAAAAGTAGCTAGGCCTGGTAGCGCGCACTTGTACTCCCAGCTACGAGGGAGGCCGAGGTGGGGAGACTGCTTGAAGCCTGGGAGGTCACGGCTGCAGTGGGCTCTGACGGCACCACTGCACTCCAGACTGGGTGACAGAGTGAGACTGTCTCAAAAAATAAAACAGTGGGAAAGAAACAAAACTCACAAGCTTTGAGGGTCCCCTTTGCGCCAGGCCCTGCTTGGTAATTCTCAGCCTGCCATTTGATGGAATCATCTAGAAAGTGGTTAAAATTCAGATGGAGGGCCCCACCCCAACCTACTGCAAGATCTGCATCTCCAACCAGCTCCCCTGGGGATTCTGAGGCTCCTCGGTGTTGCATCATCTCCATCAGGCTCCGGCCATCCCTGAGAAATCTCTTGGCCTGCCGGTCCTTCAGCCAGAGTCCAGAGTCCTCCCCGGCAAGGACTTCTGGGTCCCTCCCTGCAGCGGGAGTGGGCTCTCCTCTTGCAGGTGAGAAGAACAAAGCCTAGAGAAGCCAGACAACTTGCTCAAGGCCACACAGTGAGTGGGTGAGGCCATGACTGGGGACCAGAAAACCCAGGCCTTGCTCTAAGGCTCAAGACAAATGCCCAATTGCCACCCCCTCCTGGAGCAGTGGGCGCAGGAGTGGAAGCCAGAGCCCAGGGGCCTGGTCAGCACACTGTGTTAATGGGGTGGAGGCTGAGATCCTGGCAGTGGGGGTCGCCAGGCTGTGACTGAATGGTGGGAACGAAGAGGAATCCTGACTCCTTCAGGGTGTCTGGCCTCCCACCCCAGCAGGCGCTGCCCTAATAGGAAACCTTTTGGAAGTTTCCGGTTGGGCATCCTTTAGCAAAGCCATTTCATATTTTTAGCTGCTGAATAGGCTGATAAGCAGTTTAGGTATCCAGTGGCTGGGACTCCCTCATCCCTCACAAGAGGCAAAGGCAAAGGCAGGGATCCTCCTCCATGCCACGACCACCTCCCACTGCCCTACAACCAGTCCGGACCTGGCAAGACAGCAGCGGCCCTGAGTTGGGGCTCAGTTCTGTAGCAACTCAAGAACCTCTCTCCTTCCCATGAGAGTCCCCTTCTCCAATCCACACCCGCTCCTTGCTCTAATTCTTGCCCTGAGCTGGTGCTGACAGCCCCCACCCTGCCGGTGACTCTACTCCTGGTAGGTCACAGTCTAGCCTGCTTCCGACTTGCTGCTGAATCACTATCCCGGGGAGCCACAGGAAGGCGGGGTGGGGGGAGGAAGGGCGGGCTCCCATCTCCCTCTAGCGTTGCCAGAGGCTAATGTAATTGAAAAGGCCTCCCAGGCTGTGTCCTGAAACAGCTCCCTGGCATCAGACCACTCAGCCATTCACTCTCTGCAGCTGGTCCAGGGGTGACTCAGACCACAGGTACAGTGACCCACAGTCCTAGGAAAACAGGGACATGGGACTTTCGGGCTCAAACTGGACAAACTGGGATGGGTGATCTCCTGTGGTCCACAGGAATGGCCTGGCTAGGAAAGGGGTGGAGTTCCCTCATCCAGCACTCCATCCCTCCCCATCTAAACAAGGACTCCTGCTGCCCCCACTCCCATCCCACTTCATCCCCAGGTGCTGCGGTTTGTCTCCTTAACCCAGGTGGTGCGGCCCCTCCCTGTAGGATGATGCAGTCTGTGTCCGGATGAGGCAAGTTCTGGAGATGGAGGCCTCCAGTTCAAATCCCTGTTGGCAGGGGTGGGGGGCGGGGGGAGGTGCCCTTGATCTACTTTCTTGGCCTCTTGAGCTTCTACTTCTCTCGCTGTAGAATGAGGACGATCACAGCACCAAGCCCCCAGGGTCTGCAGAAGATGCAATGTACAGTATGCAGAACGGGCTTCGCACAGAAACTGCTATAAATCGTCTTTGTCATTATTCTTTCACACCTGGGCCCATCAGACCCCACCTCAGTTGCTATGCAGGTGGCAAAGGCCTGTTTAAACCTGGGCCCTGCAGCGCCCCTGAAATGAAAGGAGGTTTTCTCAAGGACCTCATCATGAGGACGCAGGCAACACCAGGCAGAGGTGATTCCAGCCCCACTTTCAGAGTTTTGGGCTTTCGCAAATGCCAAAACCACCACTGGTCTCTGCCTAGTGCTGAGCACCAGGAGGTGCATCCATCCCTGACCCACAGGAATGGACACACACCTCTGGACCCATCTATTAGGACACATTCAACCTCCCAAGGAGTGGCCAACTCTCAGAGCCCCAAAACCAAGAGATGTAAAGGGCTTGCATTTTCATGCTAATGCAGACCCTAAAGGGTTTTTCTTTTTTCCTTTCATTGATCTTGGCCAGACACAATTCACAGGTGTTGTCCCCCTGTTTTGACACATGGCTCCCCACACTCTGCCTTCCCCTTGAAAACTCCCAGGATTTAGTCTCTGGTGTTCTGAAGTAGGCAGAGCAGGTGTTCACCCATTTCATGGATGAGGAGATTGAGGTCTGAGGCTTCAGTGGCTGGCCCGGGCTCCTGAAGCTAAAGGGACAGTCCTGACCCACAGTGCTCCCAAGGGGCCGCGCTGAGGTCCACTAGGGATTGGGCCACAAGGAGAGGTCACACCAGCAGCGGGCAGTAGGCCCTCACTGGGGAGAGAAGGTGGCCATCCTGCCACTCAGGGTTCCCAGAGTGAGAGGTGAAGCCAGGAAGAGCCACTGAGGCACGGGAGAGAGAGAGGAGAGGACGCTGGGCCTGGCGGGGCCAGCTCTGGAAGGGTGCTGAGTGCCCACCAGGTGGAGTTCTGACGAATACTGCAGGGTCGTGCCCTCCACTGCCTGCCCTGCCCCCCACCACTCTCCCTCCCATCTGCAAGTGCCTTGGCAGAGAAGGACACACGCCCAAACTTCCAGCCTGGTATTCTCCCCTCCTGTCTGGCTGACATTGGCTGCTGGACCCAGGAGCTTGTCTGTGGGGCCTACAGCCACTGGGAAGTGCTCAAGAGGCCAGCTGGGCTGCCAGACAGCTGACTTGGGGGTGACCTTGAGAGCGCAGCTGTCACTGAGGACATGGGCACTACCTAGAGCATGGGGGTTGGGGAAGACACAACCTTGGCCAGGGGAGTGACGTGGGGCCCTCGAGACACATCATGATTTTGACTGCTGTTACTACCCTATAAGCACGTGTTAAGCTTCTGCTGTAGGCAATCTCGTTAAGGCCTGTGCAGGCAGGCAGGAGATGTATGTGACAGAAGTCCAATGAGAAAGCTAACATTCTCAGACCATCCATGCTGAGAATGACAGGAGGGGTGACACTCAGTGCAGAGAAAGGAGAGGTCAAGGGGGCTCACAACATCCCAGGTAGATTGCTGGAGAAGGAGGCCTTGAAGGACAAGGGGGTTTGGATCCATGGAGGGGGAAAGTTCTAGAATCAGGAACAAGCAGCTCCGAACAGTTGCAGACTGGGCAGTGGGCGGTTAGTGGGTAGACAGACCATGGAAGGCCAGGCTGGGAGGGCTCTGATGTCTGGCTGTGAAATCTAGAAGTTTGCAGAATCGGGGAGTGACGCGGTCAGATCCTGGCTGGAGGAAAACTTTTGTTAAGAGGAGAGGTTGACAGCTGGGGGTTGGAGGATGTCAAAGTCCAATGCTGAATGTCAGCAGACTCGGGTTCTGGGCCCAGCTCTGTCCCTCAGGGGTTGGTGGCACTGGACAAGCCACTTCAAACATAGTGCTTTTCAAATGACAGGCAGTGACCCATTAGTGAGTTTTGGAATCAACGTACAGGTCCCAGTGAGCATTTTAAAAAGAACAGACTAGAAATGATCAGCGAGTCACCCCGGGCAAGGCTGTTCTGTGGCACCTGCATCAGATGTCTGTCTGTCTGTGTATCGGGTTGCAGTGTGAAATTTCCTACTGTGGCAGGAAGGTTTGAAAAACACTGACATTCTCTGGGCTTCAGATTTCCCAGTCCTAACGGGAGGCCACTCCGAGTGCCCTCACAGGACTATCGTGAGAATTCGAATTCTCTGTGAAACCACCACAGTGAGAAGGACCATGTTCCAGAAACCAAGTGAGGCATGACTGAGTGAAGGGGCTTTGGGTCACTGAGGGCTGGAGAGTTGGGGGATTTTTTTTCATCTCACTTAGCCCCTAGCTGGGTTTTTGTTCTGGCTTTTGAGAGCCTTTGCACAGAATGGTCTCCAGGGGCAGCGACCTCCAGGCAAGACAGACAGAGGGGCCTGCAGGCCATTCTCCGCCCCTGTTTGCTCCCTGATCTAAATCGTGGCACTGAGGGCCCTTGTGTTTAACAAGAATCCGTCCTTTCTCTGCAGGGCCTGTGTTTTCCAGGGTTCTGAGAATGGACCCCATTGTGACCATGTGGCTTGTCCAGAGAGGCTGGAATTCCTACCCTGGGTGAGAAAGCTGAATTCTGCAGAGTGAAGGGGTCTCAGGCTATGTCCCAGAGAGGCCACATGCTACAGACACCACAGACCCCAGAACCCCCCGGCATTTTGCTTGTCTCCTGAACATCCCAGAGGGTCTCTGCTGCTGCTCCGTCCATAGCGAAAGAACAAAGCATGGTCTGTCTGCCTCCTCTGACTTGTTCCACTATTCTGGGCAAAGGCCCGAAGCACGTTTTCAGTCTCAGGACAGGCTTTACCATGTCCAGTCCTCAGAGCAGGCAGTTAAATGGGTGAGTGGGTTAGAACTCTGGTTCAGCCACCTAGTGCTTTGTGATATAAACAAGTGATTTCACCTCTCTGTACCTTCGGTTGTAAAACGGGGTTAAATATTGCTATCTTACAGAGCTGTTCTGGGGATTACATGGGATAATGTGCAAAGCTCTTGAATGGCATCTGGCCCATGGAAAGGACCCCCAGCCCAACAGCCTGGGTTCACAGGGGCTAGACTACGAGTGGATGGTGTCCGGAATATGGGAGGTGCTGTCACCTTCCCAGTATGGCCTGTGTGAGACCCTGGCTGTCACTCACGCAGGACCATGATGACAGACAGGCCTGAGTTCCACCATGTGCATTCCAGGGAGTCCCACCTGGATGTGACACTGAGGAGCAGTCCATGGGAGCGGGAGGAGGTAGGCTGGGGGAGGAGGGGAGGATGGCGGAAACACACAGCTGATTTCCTAGAGCGGGAAACGGAGCAGGGGATTGCAAGTTCAGCCCACTGCCGTGGATGCCAGGAGTGCCTTCTCACGCCACCTGAGATCCTGCTGCCTGTGTGGCCAGACTACTCTTGGCTATAGGGATTCCCTGGACTTCCATGGAAGGGGGAGTGACAAAATGGGGTGATAGGGTTAAAGAGTGAAGTCCCTGAGGCAAAGGTCAAGGAGGGTCTCCTATATTTAAAGACCTTCCCTGCCTCTTTCCAAGTCCATACATCATCCATCTACCATCCCTCCACCATCCACCATCCATCCATCCATCATCCATTTACCATCTATCCATCCGCCATCTATCCATCTATCATCTAGCCATCCATCATCTATCATCTAGCCATCCATCATCTATCCACCATCCATCCATCATCCATCCACCATCTATCATCTATCCACCATCCATCCACCATCCACCATTCATCCATCTATCCATCCACCATCCATCCATGATCTATCCATCCATCCATCTACCATCTATCATCCATCCATCCATCCACCATTCATCCACCATCATCCATCCATCATCCAGGCATCCATCATCTATCTACCATCCATCCATCATCCATCCAGCTAGCCATCCACCATCATCCATCCATCCATCTATCCACCATCCATCCATCCAGCCAGCTATCCATCATCCATCTACCATCTATCATCTAGCCATCTCTCATCCATCCACCATCCATCCATCTATCATACAGCCATCTATCATCCATCCACCTATCATCCATCTACCATCCACCCATCATCCATTCACCATCCATCCATCCATCATCCACTATCTATCCACATCTCAACTGAAGGGTTGCTTAGACCCAGTCTTCTGTGTGAAGTAGGAGAGTGGCAGAAGACACACTGTCTTGCCCTCACAGAGCTCACCATCTAGCTGGAGAGAGAAGGCAAACAACTACGAAAGACAACATACAAGTTCCTTTGTGATCAGGTGCCCCAAAGCTTGGTCAAAGGAAATATTGTGTAGGAACTCCCAGGACAGGAAGATCAGAGTGGTCTGGGGTGGTCAGGGAGGGCTATAGGTGGAAGACAGAGCACTGGAGCTAGCCCTTGAAAGATGAATATTTAGAAAGAGCAGAAGCAGGAAGGAGATTTGGAGTGGAAGGGATGGTGTGAGCAAAGGTGGAGGGGCAGGAACAGATGTGAGCCCGTGTGTGTGTGTGTGTGTGTGTGTGTATACACGCGCATGCTGGGAGTGGAGGGCAAGAAGGCTGTATGTCTTGGGGGAGCAGGACAGGCAGCTGGGGCTGGACTGAGCCCCAAAGGAAGCTGGCCCAGATTTTAGAAAGAAGTTGCTGAGAGCAACCCAGCAGCAGTAGTCCTAAAGAGATTTTCCCTGAACGTGGTGGCACCAGCTCTGAGCCTGAGAATCACATTGCTAGCTGCTTCTGGTTTTCCCTGTTCAGGCAGTAGGGTGGGGACTTGTTTCAGGGGAGCCAGAGGACTGCTTTGCCCCTCAAGCGACGCCAGCTCCATCTGCAGAAGTGTGCCTGGTCCACATGTCGATGTGTGTGAGACACAGGCAGATACCAGGGTCCCACTGCAGAGCACAGACCTCTGGGGTTGCTCCCCAGCCCTGGTCTGGTTTTGACCTGAGACTGGGGGCTTAGGCTAAGGGCTCCCTCTTCTCATGGAGGCCAAGGAGCCCGCCCAAGGCCAGGCTATGCTTGTTCCTGATTTGCCTTTGTGGGAAGGAGGACTCGGAGGGCCCCACACTTTTCCGTGTACACACCTAACCCACCTGCAAGGCCCTGGGAGGCCCGGTAATCTCCTCTCACAGTGAAGGAACCTGAACCTCCCAGACTTTCCTGGACGCCACGTGACAAACCCACAAGCACCAAGCACCCACATGTACCCAGCTCGACGGAGGCAGCTGCATTAGCCCCATTTTACAGATGCGGCTCAGTCAGCTTAAGTCACTTGCCTGGTGTCACGCAGCTTGCAATGGGAGGCAAGGCTGCAGACTGCGGCTATCTGTGCTGCCACCACCACAGGCCCCCTCCTCTCCTGTCTAGTGTTTCACAACTTTCAAGGCCTAGGGAGGGGGCACCTCCTCCAGAAAGCCCACTCTGATTTTAACCCCCAATGGCACCAAATGTTCTCATTCTGTCCCCAACACCCAGTGGTGCCCTCAAAGGAGCTGTCCAGTGTAATTCTCTGGGGTGATGGAAATGGTCTCTAACTGCCCTGTCCAGTATGGTGGCCACTGGCCACGGTGGCGCTGAGCACTCAGTGAATTGTGGCCAGTATGACTCAAATGCTGAATTTTCCATTTTATTTAATTAAGATTTAAAGAGCCACAGTGGCTACTGGCTACTTTATTGGACAGTACAGTCCAGACTCTGACATGGTATGGCCAGAAGGTTTGGCTCCCATGGTGCATGTGTGTGTGTGTATGTGTGTGTGTGTGTGTGTGTGCGTGTGTGTGTAGCTGCCTAGGTTCAAATCCCTGCTCAGCCAGACAGATTATTTAGGATCTCTGTCTTGATTTATAAAATGCAGAGACTGTAAGGATCCACCTAATTGGATTGCTGGGGGATAAACAAGTTAATACACATAAAGTCCCCAGTGCACAGCCAGGCTTAGTCACAGGGAGCACATGTGCAGATCCTCTACCCACTGCTCCAGCTCCACCTGCCAGTCACCTGCCAGCGGTGGTTCACCCTGGAGAGGGGACAGGCAGGGAAGAGCTGTGACCTGCAGGGGAAATGGCAGAACCACCTGGGACAGAGTGGGCTTGGCCAAAGGAGGGCACTGAGAGAGGGGGCCAGGAAGGTGGGGGCGGCGGCCGCGGGAGGAGCAGCAGCATGGGAAGAAGCAGGGACGCTGGCCTGGCTGGCCTCAATGGGGTGGGCCAAGGCTCGGGGTGTCTGTGCAGACACGAGGAAACCCAGGCTCTGCAGGGTAAAGCCACTTTGCCGAGATGACACTGGTGGCTGGTGGCTGGCAGCACTGGGGGTGGCAGAGCTGGGGAATTCAAGCTCATCTGAATGACTGTTGCCATTTTCACATTTCCCTAGAGTCCCTTGCCGCTGCCAGGCTGATGGGTCTCCCCAGGGGCAACAGGAGTGACAGCTAAGCCTGGATCCCCCTCGCTGCTGGACCAAGAGGCTGACTAATGAAGCTGTTCCACAGAGGGCAGTGGCTGCCATGCTCTGCATAGCGGGCGCGCAAAACGCAGGACAAAGGGGCTCCTGGCCAAGGGCCTGTGTGCCCAGGGATGGCGTGGCTCTGGGGTCAGCCTGGACGCAGGGCGGCCTGGGGGCTTCCCCAGGGTCTGCCAGAGCATACTGGCATATAGGACAGGGTCTAGGGAGGAGTTCTGCAAGATGCCAACCCGGGGCCAGCCCTGCCTGTGGGCCCAAGACCTGGGTTCCAGGCCTGGCTGACTGAGCCGCCAGCATGACCTGGGTGATGGCAGCCCACTCTGTGCCTCAGTTTCCCTGATTGGGCTTCTGCGAAGAGGCCTCCAGCTCCAGCCTCAGACAGGCCTGCGTCCTGCTTGCAGCAGGAGGGCCATCCAGGAACCCGAGGTAATACCTGGGTAACACCTCCACGCCCCCAGCCTCCTGCGGCTGCCTTCCTGTCAACCTTGAACGCTCCTGGGCCAGCTCAGCAGCAACTACAGGGAGGCCCTGCCTGCTGCTCACCAGCCTGCCCAGTACAGGTCCCAGCAGGCCTGCCCTGGGCTACAACCTCCATCCTCCACCAAGCAACCTCTCCCGTGCTTCTGTACCAAGGCCCTGAAGCAGGCCTGTGTCCTTAGACCCCAGAGTATGGTGGGAAACAGGGAGAGGCGAGGGTGGGTGTGGCCAGGCCTTGGTGAGAGTCATCACTGGGTGGCCCTCCCCGCCCTGAGTGAGCTCTTCTTTCCCAAAGGTGGGAGTGGCAGTGCTGCTACTATTATTATTAACACTATTACTGACAAGAACGCTACATTTGTCAAGCATTTACATTATGCCAAGTACCAAACTAGGCCCTTGACACACATCAGCTCATTTTATCCTCATTACAGGCCTGTGTGGTAAAGTCCCTTATTATCCCGATTTTACAGAAGAGAAATGGAGGATCAGAGAGAGCACGTGACTTGCCCAAAGTTACACAGCTTGTGAGGGATAGAGATCACTGGAGGCCAAGCTGGCTCAGTCTAGTGCTCAAATCCTAACCGCCACGCTGTTCATTTACCATCTTGTGGCTAAGGACACAGAAAAGCTAAATGCGGAGTAGGTGGGGAAGAGAAAGGTAAAATGATGGCAAAGATTCGGAGTCAGAAATACCCAAATGACCAGTCTGGCCAACATGGTGAAACCCCCTCTCCACTAAAAATACAAAAATTAGCTGGACATAATGGTGGGCACCTGTAATCCCAGCTACTTGGGAGGCTGAGGCAGGAGAATTGCTTGAACCTGGGAGGAAGAGTTTGCAGTGAGCCGAGATTGCGCCACTGTACTCCAGCCTGGGTGACAGAGCGAGGCTCTGTCTCAAAAAAGAAAAAGAAAAAACGACATACCCAAACACCACCACTGAGTTCTAGACTCTGCTTAGGGAGGTCACAACTTCAGGTCTGGCATGAGAAAGGCCAACAGGAAGAAACCTGGCTGGTGACCCGCACAGTGGGTCACAGTGTCACAGCGTCCATGACCACATGCTCAAGAGATGCACTGTGGTTTCTTATGGGAACGGAGCACCCCTCTAGAGTGCCCGCAGCGGTCAAACTTCCTGGGCCACCTCCTGGCGGTTTTGCGGCTGGTGCGGCTGCTCAGTGGGTCGGTGGCTGGCCTGCAGCCTGGGGATGGCCCGGCTTCCCGAGGGCCGGTTTTACACCTCAGCAGAGGTGGTTTAACTTCTGGGGAGAGTGATGTCGGACCAATGCTGTCCTGGGCCCCAGCTCTCAGCCTAATGCACTTCCTGGCCCCCGCCCCACAAACCTTATCCTAGCCCAGCACTCGGTTCTTTTCCTGTGTGGCTCCCGCCACTCCCAGTATGCCTTTGCCATTGCCTCATTCGTCCTCTACTTCCTTCCCTCAACAGGAGGCTCCCTGAGGGCAGGAACTGGGTGTGTCTTGCCAGGCCCAGCACAGGACAGGGCTGGTCACAACTGTGTTTCCTGAATGAATGGATGAATTCCCTGACAACCGGTAGCCAAGTTCAGGGCTGCTGGATGGTCTCGAGGGGCTGGACAGACGCTGCAACATCATCCCGAGCGTCTCAGTCCCTGCCTGGCAGGACACGCAGACCCTGCATTTCTGCTCTCCACTCCTCTCCCCGGCCCAGTAGAGCTCAGTGGAAGTGCCGCTTCCTTCAGGAGGTCATCCCTGATTGTCACAGATGGGTCAGCAAGTGTAGATGGTACATTTCCTGCCTATTTATGAGGACGGACTTTGCAGCAGCTGGAAGGCTCCTGTGTTCTGTCCTCTGTGACATCACCTCAGGTTGTCATGGAAACCACCCTGGCATCACAGTGGAGCCCAGTGCTCTTGCTAACACCCTGCACTCTTGCCTCACCTATGTGTCTCTCCTCCCGTGGTTGGACTACAGTGTCTGTGGCCTCCTTCATGCGTATCCCTGGCAGGGCTGAAGTCTGAGAATGGAGTCTCGTGCTTACCTGGGTGCTTACCATGTGCTAGGCATGACAGTATATATTTCAATTTTTTAAAATTAAAATTGTTTTTAGAGACAGGGTCTTGCTATGTTGCCCAGGCTCATCTTGTACTCCTGGTCTCAAGCAATTCTGCCTCAGCCTCCCAAAGTGTTGGGATTACAGTGTGAGTGAACCCCCTGGCCCAGCTGCGCACTGTACTTCATGTACATTATTTCAGTTAATCCTTGTAGCCACCCACCAAGAGGTAGATGCTATCATGACTCCCATATCCCAGAAGAGGAAACTGAGGCATAGTCGGTTAAGTCACTATCCCAGTGGCGGAGCTGGGATTCGACCCCAGTGCCAGCTGACTCCTAAGCATTATGAGCTTTTGTCTCTCTCTCCTTCCCACCTCCTGCCCTCTCCTGCTGGGAAATCACCAAGCCTGCACTCAAGGCCACACTGGCCCAGCCTTTCCCGCTCTCCTTTTGCCTCCAAACCCTCCCTCAGCACCCAGGTCCACCTGGAGGCCCAGCTCCCCGGCAGCCTTCCCTGCACACCCACAGCTCCCACAGTCTCTCGCCCTCTCCAGTTCCTCCTGCGCTCCTGGCTTGAGCGCCTCTGTGGGACCTGCCTGGCCTCCTCAAGCTCAATGACTGTCCATGGTACCCTGGTCAGTCTGGCTCTTCTGGGACAAGGGACACACAAGCCTGGCCTCCTCCATACAGGCCTTCCTGACAACCTTAACCAGCGTGGACCTCAGACCTTGAGTGAATCACAGCCCTGTCTCCACACTCCTGTTACAGAAACTCAGCTGGTGACAAAGGGCCTCAGTCCGAGCCCCCAGGCTGGGGTGGGGGTGGTGGGGACTTCCTGACCTTTCTTTCCTGCGGCTGCCAGCCTCTTTCCTTTCCTTTGGTTCCTGCAGCCTCAATGGGAGGTGGGAGCCCAGGTATCCCCAGGCGAAGGCCACCAGGAAGCCCCAGGCAGCCACCCTAAGCACAGTGGGAAGCACAGGCTTTTTGGAAAGCTCCCTCTGGCTGTTGTCTGGGGATGGCCTGGAGGTGGGGAAAGGGGTGCATGAATGCCCCAGCATCCCTGCCCCAGGGAACAGCCTGCAGCCAGGTGCCGGTCCCTGCTAGATGAAGCTGGTTGGTAACACACGGTGCTTGGCAGCCTTGTCTTCCCTGCCCTCTGTCACCTTCCTGATGCCTTCTGGTGTCACCTCCAAACTGCTTGAGCCCCGATCCTCAGCCTCAGATCTGCTTCTGGGAAATTCCAAACCAAGATGCCTGCCTTTCCTTGAATTATGTCCCTGGCTTGGGCAGCACACAGTGTCCCCTGCTCCTGCCTGTCAAGGTCCTCGTGGCTGCCAGGCCCTTCTTCCACAGAGCCCAGCACGTGAAGGGGCCAGCACGGGGATAATGCATGTCCCCCACCCTCTGGCTCCTGAGGCAGCGCTGCAGTTCTCCAGGGGTCTCTGACCAGGTGACAGGCTCATGGGTGCCCTCTCCAGTTTGGGGTGGGGGCCAGGAAGTGATACTCCCGGCAATTAACCTTGAATTTTCTGGCTTGCAGGCACAGCCTGGTCTAATCTGGAGCCTGCCTCTGCCAAATTAAATCAGACCTGGCCACAGCCAGGCTCCTGCTTCTGAACCATTCAGAGGAGTCCATCAGCAGGCTCCTACTGGAATCTTCTCAAGAGCTCAACTCAGGCCTCCAGGTACCCTCCCATGTACCACACCAGGGGTGCCCCGGATGCTGCAAGCCTGGGGTTGCTCTTGAAATCAGCTGGGAATGTTCTGAGAGCCAGAAAGAGCACTGGACTTGGAGCCAAAAAACCTGGTGCTAATCCAGTTTCTCTGACCCCAGGCTAATCATTTCCCTTCTCTGGGCTGCACAACGTGCAAAGGCTGGGCTGGATGATGTCTGGGAAACTGAGCTCCAAAGGCTGGGACTAGGGGCAAACCCTCCCAGTCTGCCTCTCACTGAGACATAGCCAGGATGGAAGGAGAAGCTGGTCCGATGCCTCCAGAAACCGCAAAGCCACGCAGCTGCAAGTTGAGTGGTGTTTTGTGGGCACCGATGAGCCAGCCGCTGGCACAGCCCCTTTGACAACAGCAACAGTAACAACTGGTACCATTCATTAGGACTGCGTGCTGCGCAGCATGCTAAGCCCTTGCCAGGCTTCACTGAGGGGCAGGTTAGGTAAGAGGCTCTAGCCCATATTTGCCATTTACTGGCGTTGCAAGTCACATGACCTCTCTGTGCTTCAGTGGCTTATCTGCAAACTGGGGTGAAATAACTATACCCACTTTATAGGATGGATGCAAAAGTTAGAGAATTAAAACATGTAGCCTGGCAGGGTGCGGTGGCTCACACCTATAATCCCAGCACTTTGGGAAGCCACAGCAGGCGATCCTGAGGACAGGAGTTCAAGACCAGCCTGGCCAACATGGCAAAACCTTGTCTCTACTAAAAATACAGGCGTGGGAGTGGGCACCTGTAATCCCAGATCTCAGCTACCTGGGAGGCTGAGGCAGGAGAATCACTCGAACCTGGGAGGTGGAGATTGCAGTGAGCTGACATAGCGCCACTGCACTCCAGCCTGGGTGACAGAGCAAGACTCCAACTCAAAAAAGAAAAATATGTAGTCTGGGCACAGTAGCTCACACCTATAATCCCAGAACTTTGGGAGGCTGAGGTGGGTGGATCACCTGAGCTCAGGAGTTCAAGACCAGCCTGGGCAACACAGCAAAACCCTGCCTTTACCAAAAATACAAAAAATCAGCTGGGAACGGTGGCATATACCCGTAGTCAGGAGGCTGAGACAGGAGAATCGCTTGAGCCTGGGAGGTGGAGGGTGCAGTGAGCCAAGATCACACCACTGCACTCCAACCTGGGTGACAGAGTGAGAACCCATCTCAAAAACTTAAAAACAATTTTTTAAAAGTAAACTGCTTAGAAGAATGTCATCACATGGTGAGATACAATAAATGAGCTCTTATTAGCTTTCTAGACCTCATAGTAACCCTATGTCGCCACTTCTAAGGTCCCCGTTTTACTCCTGGGGGAACATAAGGCCCCAGAGAGTCATCCTCTCCATTTACTGCGCTTACTGTGTCCAGCCTTCAGCTAGCATGAGGGATACAGTGGATGCCTGGCGGCCATGTTCTGGCCCTCAGGGCATGTGCAGCCTCTCAGGGAAGCCGGATGTTAGGGATTTAATCACCTCTGTGGGATATGCCACAAGTGAGATGTCCTGGTACTGGGGGAGAGGTGGGGATGGCAGGCCCAGGTGTGATGAGGAAGTGGGGTTCAAAGATTGCCTGGGAGGCCAAGGCAGGATGGCTTGAGCCTAGGAGTTCAAGGCCAGCCTGAGCAACACAGCAAGACCCCATCTCTACAAAAAAAATTTAAAAACAGTGGGGCATGGTGGCAGGTGCCAGTAGTCCCAGCTACTCAGGAGGCTGAGGCAGGATGGCTTGGGCCCAGCAGTTTGAAGCTGCAGTGAGCTCTGATGGCACCCCTGCACTCTAGGACTGGGCGACAGAATGACAATAATAAAAGGTTGCCCCACCTGGCATGCAGCTGGTGAGGGGCAGAACCAGGATCTAAAGTTACACCTGTGAGTCCAAGGCCACTTCCCTTAACAGCTCTGCCAAGAAGGGGGAAAAAAAAAAGAATAAAAAACGTCCCTCTGGTGGCCGGGCATGGTAGCTCACACCTCTAATCCTAGCATGTTGGGAGGCTGAGGCGGGAGGATCGCTTGAAGCCAAGAATTTGCAATTAGCAGGGGCAACAGAGCAAGAGCCCATCTCTACGAAAAATAAAAATCAAAAAATTATCCTGCCATGGTGGTGCGTGCCTGCAGTCCCAGCTACTTGGGGGCTGAGGTGGCCTGGGATGCCAAGGCTACAGTGAGCCACGACTGTGCTACTACACTCCAGCCTGGGCGATGGAGAGAAACCCCGTCTCAAAATTAAAAAAAAAAAAAGGAAAGAAAAAAACCCCCAAACCTCCCCCTGGGATCTTTTAAGGGAGATGGAAATATTCTAAAATTGGATTGTGGTGATGGTTGCACAACTGTAAAATATTAGTAATCGATGAATCAGCCGTACATTTAAAACAAGCAAATTATACCTCAGTAAAGCTGTCTGGGGAAATTCTCCCTCTGGCTTTGGCCACTGAGCCAGGCTCCAGGCTGTGCATCCTGGGTGGGGTTTTGCACAGAGCCATCTGCCCTCTGGACTCAAGACTCCCCATGTGCCAAGTGGGCTATGCATGAGAGAGGGTGTGGGGGGCTAAGGGCTCAGTCTGTGGTTTGGGAGGGGGGAGCCTGGTTTTCTGAGTGCTTCTAGAACCAGCTTCCCTGTGTCTGTTCCATCAGAGGAGCGTGTACCAGCCAGGCAGCGCCCCTCCTCAGAGGCCTGAACCCTCTTGGGACAGGAAGCCCCTCCTGGGAGCTCCTGAGGCTGGGGAAAGGGTCTCAACAGGCTGCCCTAGGGGCCCTGGACCAGACCTGGCAGTCTCAGTTGACCTGGTACCTTCTCAGGGATGTGGCCTGGCAGGAAAGCTGGGTTCCCCTTAAAAGATCCCAAATGTGGCACATGCTCTCAACTGCACCCTCAGCCCCTGTGGTGACCATGGCAACCATGGCGTCCTAATGCAGTTATTCTGCCCTTCTGTCTGATGAAGGGTCTCATCCTGAAATTTGGAGCTAGCTGCCCCAGCCAAGGCTCAGGTGCTTCTCACTTCATCCTCAGCTCACCCCTGTGCAGGGTGCAGACTTCTGACATCCTAGCTGAGAGGTAAGTCAACCAGTCTCAGCCTAAGGTCCTGCATCTGCAGAAAGGAGCATGGGCCTCCCAGGATTGCATGGATGCTCAAACAAGATAAACCACGCTCAAGGGTCCAGCACTGCTTTAGTATAGCACTCAGCCATACTACTCCCATACTACTGCTGGGAGCTGTAGTATCCAATGTGGCCATGTGGTGGAGCCAGATACACACAAATCTCATGAACTGAGGGACTCCAAGCGACCCAAAGTTACAGGCGTGCCCAAACTCCAATCATCCTCAAGACCCAATTTATAGGACCTGTGAAGGGGAAGGGGTCACAAGGTCTCGGGGTGCTTGTCCCTTTCATCTCGGACTATGTCTATGAATATTTCCCATTCCCACAGGCAGCGGCCCCACTTCAGACCCTGACTGTGGCCTGCTTGGATCACTGCAATAGCCAGCTGGTTCTGCTAGGACCTCAGAATGTCAGAGCTAGGAGAAAGCACAGAGACCCCCTAGGTTCTGCCCACTTACCTGATGCTGAAGTGTGGCAATTGTTAACGACTGCCTCGGGCCTATCTCTTCTTGGCCTGGCCCCAGCCAACACCCCTCACTCTCACAGGAGATGAAATTTCTTTCAATCCTCAAAACACAACCTCAGGGGCTCCCTCTGCTTGGGTGCCCTCCTCTGGCACTCGCCTTAAGTAGTGACCTCTTGCTTTAGTCTCAGCCTGAATGCCACCTCCTCAGGGAGGCCTCCCTGACCACCTGACCAGGCTGGCTTGTTGCTGGAAGGACCTGCACCTATACAATCACTTGTTCTTTTTCTGCCTCCCCCATTATCAGCAGCTGTGATAAGCCCGTTTTATAGGCAAAGACCCTGAGGCTTTGGGAGTTTAAATAATTCCGAGGCCATATGTAGGTGGGGGAGGAGCCAGGGTTGGCCAGGGCCAATAATGATCTGCTACCTCCTATGGGAGCAAGCCAGGCCCCTGCCATGCTGTCCTGCCCTTAGACCACCAGGGCCCCGAGAGCAGGGCTGAGCTACTGCAGTCCTGGGCCTCACATGGAGATGACCTAGAAATGCTTGCATGAACACACGCCCCCCACCAGGATGCAACGGAGGAAGCCTGGTCTCAGTGGCTGAGACCCAGGTTCTAGGTTCAGCTCTGCCTTGCACTCCCCATGGAGGGTAACTACCCAGGGAGTAGGCACATGGAGGGTAGTGATAAGCAGATTGGGGAAGCAAGACCCACCTCAATGCAACATAACAGCAAAG
This sequence comes from Cheracebus regulus, assembly GCA_963574635.1. Classification (NCBI taxonomy): domain Eukaryota; kingdom Metazoa; phylum Chordata; class Mammalia; order Primates; family Pitheciidae; genus Cheracebus; species Cheracebus regulus. Next base: position 68,136 of record CAUYQU010027231.1, on the reverse strand, counting down.
CAGGCCCTGGCGCTCTTCGAGGGCTTGCCCCTTCCGCCAGAGGCTCCAAAGGGCTCTGTGGGCCTTCTTTGGGGGTGAGAGAGTGCGCACATGGGGACTTGAGGTTTCAGAGAACACAGAATGCACCAGCCCAAGAAATGAATGGGGGACCCAGTCTACTCCCACACACTCCTGCACCAGGATACCCTTCCATCAGCCCAAGAAATGAATGGGGGAATCGGTCTACTCCCACACACTCCCGCACCAGGATACCCTTCCCTGCCACCTTCCTCCGCACCCTGCAGAAAATCCTGTGCCAGGCCTGAATCCAGAGTCATCCTCTCTCCCTGAACACAGCCCTCAGGGCCTGTGCTCTGTGAGCTGGACTGGACTAAGGGGGTTTGAATCTGCTTCCCTCTAGCTCGCTGACCCAGCAGGACAGCCAAGCCCGCAGAAGTCCTTGTTCCCCACAGCCAATGCCCCTTTCAAGTGGGTTGGACACAGCTTCCTGTGGGCACTTTCCTGCCTCCTGCCACCTGCCCACCCAGGTTGAAGGGGGCATGGCAGAGGATGGACAGGGTTTATTTATCTAATGTTCAGTGCCCTCCCTCAGCCTCCCACAGCTCCTAGGTCCAGCTGGCCCTCCTGCCCATCAACATAAAGAGGCTATTTGTGCAGCAGCCAGCGGCAGGGGGCTGCAAGGACAGTGTGGCCCATGTACCTGGCCAGATGGGTGATGGCAGGGCTTTACAGAGTGCACGGAGCCATCTTGATGATGGGCGTCTGGCCAGAACGCAGCCAGGCATGTATGGGTGGGCTTTCCCCCCCAATCCCCCAGGAGGGACAGGGACATGGATGCCCTGGAGTTTCCAGCAGCCTGCAGGGTCGGGGGGACAGCCTCACCCCACAGGCAGCACCAGCCCCAGCCAGGACTCCCGGAGCAGAGAGGCACTCAGTGAGACGCTCCTCTCCCAGATGTCACCTTCAGCTTGGGCAACCCAGTTCCATTCCCCCGGCCTTTTCGGTACGGCTACTCTGCACCCAGGCCTGGGTAATGGAGGAAAGGGGAAGAAAAACAGAAAATCCCATTTCCTGAGCTTCCGTGACCAGCCAAGTACACTAGGGGCATTTTCTACGCATTTGCTCCCTTGAACCTCACCACCATTTGCCATGTGTACCATGGGCACCTTGCTCAGATGGGGAAAAAAATCAGAAGAGGAGAAGTGAGCCACTCAAGCTCCCAAGCAGAGCTGGGTGTTGCGACAGTTGCCGCTGCCATTAATTTAGCTCGATTCACAATTTCAGCTTTGAACCTTGAGGTGAGCAGCCTATGCAGTCCCTGGTATACAGCTGGTGCTCAATAAATACCTGCTGAGTGAAGGAAGGCTGCCATGGAGACACTCTACAACCTTCCATTTGCCTCTCAGAAAGAGGAGGGGAGGAGGAGGGTGTGTGACTCAGTGCCCAGTTTGTGATCCACATTCATTCTCCCCAGTGCTGCGGCAGTGACTCCAGGTGACTTACGGAGAATGGAAGGCCATGCTGTCAACCTATAGCAATGCCGCCAGTCAGCAGGGAAGCCTGGACTCTAACTCAAGAGGCTGGCGGCCAGACACAGGCCAAGCAGTCACCCCGCCTTCCCGAACAGGCCGGACCTGGCACTCCACTGGGACTGGGGATGTGGCGGCTCCGGGAGATGCCCCCCATTCTCAGCGCTATTCTGGCTGCACTGCCACACACACCACCTTGGCCCTCGTCTTCATGCCAGGACTCTGAAGCAGGGCTGGCAGAGTCCATCTGTCCTCCTGGGCTCCGCTTCTCCCAGGAGAATGGCAGCAGCAGCCTCTGTCCCCCTCACTGGACTCCCCACAGTTTGACCACGCAGTCCAAGATGAAACCACCACCCCCAAATATAAATGGGAGGGAGGGAGAGAGCTGTGCAGAGGAAGGAGTGTGTTTTCTTGTCTGAACTCATCCCGCCCCAGGTCCCAAGCAGCACCTGCCTCTGCGCTGGCCTTCCTTCCCTGGCAGCCACCCTCAGTGCCCTAAGCCAGCCCCTCTGCTACCTTCACCAGCCCAGCCTTGTCCCCAAACCTGTGCTCTGGCTGGGGCAGGCCTCCCGCAGGCTGGCCTCCCCTTTGGCCTGCCCTGGGGTTCCCTGCAGGTGGCAGGACACTGCGGGCAGACTCCGCACCATGGGGAGTGTTGGGGGCCCCTGAGGGGAGGCTGAGGCTCGGCTGGTTCCGGCCTGGCCTCGGCCCCTCCGCCTCTCACCCCAGGTTCCTCAGAACATTGGGGCATTGTTCTACTCTACAACAGAGGGTGGCTCTGTGGCCCTGGGGCTGAAGAACAGAAACCAGTTTAGCAGGGCTCTCTGCTCCGCCCAGGCAATGTCAAGAATTTAACCAGGATCCTGGCTGGCTTCAACAGGAAGAAACAAGCTATAGGGACAGGCTCAGGCCAAGAGCAGGAAGTGGGAGGAGACCCTCCACTCACTGTGTGGGCCCACTATGTGTCCCATAGTGGGTAAGAGGTAGTCCCCAAGCCAGTGGGCTGGTAGCAGACCCAAGAAGAAGTGAGTGACAAGAGCAGGGCAAATCAGCTCAGCCCTGGCCTCAGTTTTCCCTTCTGTGATATGGGTGCACCAAAGGCATGTGTGCCCATCCTTCCCACGACCTTGGGGCTGCAACCTCAGCCCTCAGGCTGCAAATAGCAGACTTGCATCTCCAGAAGTGGATAACGTGGTGTGGGTATGTGGGGGGAGGTGACATGGGGCCTGCTGCTTCTGTGCCCTCCCACCTGGGGCCACCGTGATGGGGACAGCAAACACCGGCCTTGGCAGTGCTGACACCGTGCCAGGTTTGTTCAGGCGCTTTATGTGTGCTAAAGCATCATCCTCACAACCACCTTTGGAGGCAGCAATGATTCCCACTCTACAGATAAAGGAAACTGAGGCACACACGGGCCTTGCAACTTGTCCAAGGCAGGTGGCAGAACTAGTCTCTGGCCCTGGCCCCTAACTCCAGAGAGGTTGAGAATCTCCTGGCTCTGCTCCCCTGAGGTGGGCAGTTCAATGTGTAACTGTTAAATGGCCTGGCACAGTCGGGCAATCAACTAACACTTGCTAGGTGCCAGGTTCTGGGGGTCCAGAGATGTGGGCTCCTTGGTGGGGAGAGAGTCATAAGCAGATCCCAAGGCTGCCAGGCGGGCAGCTCCAGGGAGGGTTTTCTGGAGGGGCTCAAGCTGAGACTGGAGACGGAGTAGATTGCAGTCCCAGAGCGAGTGGGGAGGAAGGGAGGAGGGGAGGGTGCTCCCGGTGGAGGGAACCATGGGGCAGGGCATGGAGGCTGGCCACAAGCTAAGAAAAGAATGAGGGCACGGCAGCTGGGCCGGGAGGCTGCGGAGATGCAAAGGTGGGTTCCAGGGCCCCATGGCCAGATCTTTCTCCCACCAGAACTGTGTCCTCCTGGCATCTGCAGACAGAGCTCCTAGTGTTCCTTCTGAAGACTTTTAGATTCCTTATTTCTACTGCATGAGAATTTGAAATGGAACACAAAGAAGCATTTCTGGGTCACGCAGTTGACCATGTGATGAGTCCTGGTGGGCCAGCTCGGGCCTGCCTGTAGCTCCTGTTTGCCCTTGTTGACACCATATGGGAGGACTGCATCTGGGGGTGAGGGGGGCCTTGCCTGTGGAAGCAATGGATTCTCAGGAGATCAGCAGAGAGGGGGAGCGGAGTCAGTAAAGTGGCCTCAGGACGGTGGCAGGCCATGCTCACAGCGGGGTCATCTCAGCTGCTATGGAGGGGGCCGCTTGGTGTGGCTTCCATGTGTCTTTTTTTTTTTTTTTTTTTTAAATACAGGGTCTGTCTCTGTTGCCCAGGCTGGAGGGCAGTGGTACAATCATACTTCACTGTAACCTCAAACGCCTGGGCTGAAGCAACCTTCCTGCCTCAGCCTCCTGAATAGTGGGGACCACATGCATGTACCACCATGCCTGGCTCATTTTTTTTTCTTTTTTTTATAGAGATGGGGGTCTCACTATGCTGCTGAGGCTGGTCTCAAACTCCTGAGCCCAAGTGATCCTCCCACCTTGGCCTCCTGAAGTGCTGGTGGTATTACAGGCATGAGTCACTGCATGGTGGGGTGGGGGCAGGGGGACCAAGGGCATGTCTTTATCTGCCTTCTTTAGTATTTGGTGACCAAGGCTCTCCTCACCACAAGCTGTCACATGGCTCCCCAGAAATCCACACAAGAGAGAAGAAGCTACATCAGCTTCTCTTGCCCACCCCTGCCCACCGACCCCTCATGACTCCAGGGCAAAGGGCTGGGGGCTTGGGGAGCTGGAGGGGCCTAACAGGATTGCACCCAGACTCCAAGGCCTGTCTCCCTCACTCTGCTGCATGGCCTGGGGAAGACAGCTAACTGCTAGCAACTTCACTTCCCCATCTGCTAAATGGGAATAATAACACCAACTTCAGGGGCAGCCTAATATTTAAATGAATATTTAAATAAGTATTATGTATAGAGGAGGTGACCAATAAGGCAAACACTCCTCCTTTCCCTTTCTGCTCCTCTCCCTCCCCCCAGTCAGGACACACACACACACACACACACGCACACACTCCCCACAACACCCCCCTATGCAACTGCTGACTTTCCAAGAACACACTGCTACAGACCAAATGTTTGTGTCCCACCTAAATTCCTACGTTAAATCCTAATGCCCAAGGTGAGGCAGTAGGAAGTGATTAGGCCACGGTCATTAGCCCTCATGAATGAGATCAGCACCTCACTCACAAGAGAACCCAGAGAGCTCATTTCCCTGTCCACCAGGGTAAAGACGACTATCTATGAACCAGGAAGCAGGCCCACACCAGACACCGAATCTGCTGGTTCCTTGGTTTGGGACTTCCTAGCCTCCAGAACTGTGAGAAATTCATTTCTGTTGTTTATAAGCCACCCAGGCTATGGTATTCTGTTCCAGCAGCCTGAACAGACCAAGACACCTACCATCCTCAAAGGAGAACATCAAAGGGGCTGAGACTGGTCCCTACCTGCTCTGGCTGGGGTGGAGATGGGGAGGGGTGCTGCCGAGGAGGCTGGGAAGGTGCAGTGGGCGTTAGCTGAGTGATGGGTTGGGTCAGGGCTGTGGTCAGAACCAAAGGCTGGAGCCAGCCTGCCTGGCTCGGATCTTGGCCCTGCACCTGCCAGCTGGGTGACTTTAGGTGAGCTGCTTCATGTCCCTGATGCTTCAGCTCCTTAGTAAAATCATGTCACAGTTGTTCCTACCATGTAAGACTGAATGAGTGAGGACTGAATGACAACAATCATTCTTCCAATGGAGACCCTCTGAGAACCTGCTCTGGGCCAGGCACTGTTCTGGGCGCTGGATACAGCTGAGAACAGAACAATGGCAGGTTTGTACTTTCCTGGAGCCTGTGCTCTAGTGGGAGGGACCAACAGTAAACATAGCAAGTGTCTTCGTCTGTTCAGGCTGTTAAAACAAAGTACCTTAAACTAACTAGGTCCTTCCTTCCCTCCCTTCCCCCACTCCTCCCTTCACTCTCTCTCTTTCTTTCCTTATTTTATTTTGAGACAGAGTCTTGCTCTGTCACCCAGCTGGAGTGCAGTGGCATGATCTCGGCTCACTGTAACCTCCACCTCCTGGGTTGAAGCAATTCTCCTGTCTCAGCCTTCCAAGTAGCTGGGATTACAGGCACATGCCACCACGCCTGGCTAATTTTTGTATTTTTAGCAGAGACAGGGTTTTGCCATGTTGGCCAAGCTGGTCTCAAAGTCCTGACCTCAGGTGATCTGCCTGCCTCAGCCTCCCCAGGTACTGGGATTACAGATGTGAGCCATCGCCTGTAATTATTAAATTACCACACTGGGTAATTTCTTAACAGAAATTTATTGCTCACAGTTCTGGAGGCTGGCAAGTCCAAGATCAAGGCTGGTTCCCCATAGATGGCTCATTCTATCTGTGTTGTCCCAGGGCAGAAGGGGCAAACGCTGTGTCCTCACATGACGGAAGGGGCAAGGGCCTTGCTGGAGCCTCTTTCATAAGGGCACAAATCCCATTAACCTTCCTGGGGTGGCTGTGTGAGGAGCAAAACCACCACGGCTGCTCTGTGCCAAGCTCATCAAAGGTGTCTATGAAGAACCTCCTTCCTGTGCAGGGCCAGTGGTCTTGAAGAGCAACCACTAGCAGATCGGAGATAGTCCTGGCTCTCTGCCTGCAGAAGCCAGTGAGTGGCCTGGGATCAAAGCCGAGGTGCGTGGGCTTGCTGCCCACCTCCCCCACCGAGTCTGACTGTCACAGATCTTGTCTTCTCTGGAAGATGAAAAGGGGAGATGGTCCCTCACCCCAGACTCCATGAATTCTCAATGGACCCTGCAGCAGCACACTTGAAAGAAGCCAGGGGTTATCTGCAAATTCCAATTAAATCCACAGGCTTTGATAATTTGATAAGCCACTGCACAGTCGCCCCCGAGTCAAAATATGCTGTTACTTGATCCTGTGTTTATGTTCTAGGCTGGAGGGAAGGGAGGTGCACAGTGGCCTAGGAAGGTCCCAGCAGCCTGAGGGGAGGAGGCGCCGGCACTAGGCTGCCATATCTGCAGCCTGTACAACGACCGAGGGTCACAGGCAAGGTCCGGCTCTTTGGTGGCAAGCACACTCTGCAGTGGAACAAGGGTCTCTCTTGGTGGGTCTTGGAGGTGGGGCAGAGATAGGGTGGGGCCAGGGGAGGGAAGCCCCTCAGAACTGCCTGGCCACAGCTGAGCCCACCTCCTGAGCCTCAGACCTGCCTTAGGGCTGGAGGGATTCCTGTTCCCAGGGCCATCTCTTGCCAGACCAGCAGTGAACTGGCCAGCATGGCCAAGATCACCACAAGAAAGAGGCACATAACCCCCGCTGCCCTTGTGACAGAGTGGCCAAATGCTTCGCAGCCCCTCCCTGCAAAAGTCAGCCTGTGGTCTGCAGCAGGGAGCGTGCACACATCCCATTCTGTTCCCAGCCTTCCATGAACCCAGGTGTGGAGCACTCCCTGTGCGCCAACAGCACCTGGCTGGGTTAGCTGAGTAAACCGTTTTGACCAGCTCGTGAGTTCTGCATTATCTCATTTCAGGGATGTGGAAACAGAAATGCAGAGACGTTGAGCAAATGGCCAAAGATCATTCAGCCTTAAGTGGCAGGGCCCGACCCCAGAGCCTGGTCCCACAGAGCCATGGCCTGCAGCCTTGCCGACAGCTGAGTGTCCTGCTGAGCCTGGTTTCCACTGTTTCTCAGGGGCCTCCTAGAGGTGGGCTAAAGGCTAACTTAATGCCGTGAACGTACAGGTCGACACATGAAGTGAGGCCAATTGATTCAGCTGAGTGGCAAAGAGCAGGTTTGGAGGTATGGGCCATGGAGGGGTGGGGAGGTCAGCTGCTTTTGTGGTGTTACAGCTGCTGCCTCCACCATCAATGATCCTGATCCTTTTCCTCTGCTGCAGGGCATATGATCACGGGGGTTCCAACAGCCTCCAACCTACGGAGGAGCGTCTCCTCTTTCCCCATGCAATGACAGAGAATGAGAGGCTTGGAGAGAACATCACAGCTGGGCATGGGCAGGGTCAGGCAAGGGCCCAGGGATACTGCTGCCAGGCTCAGAGCCTTCCCCTGCCCTGAGGCAAGGCCAGGATGAAGAGGGAAGAGGCGGGAGCACAAAGAGGCGGGGACAGGAAGGAGACACTGAGGAGCTTCAGGGCCACAGTCCCCAAACCAGCAAAGCAGGTGGGAGAAACAGAAGAGTGTGGGCTTCTGCTCGCAATCTGGAAGTTCTGGGTTCAAATTCCTGTTCTAGCTGTGAGCACCTGTTTTCTAATCTGTAAATGTGGGGATAAGAATATACAAGCCCTGACTGGGCACCGTGGCTCATGCCTGCAATCCCAGCACTTTGGGAGGCTGAGGTGGGTGGATCACTGGAACTCAGGAGTTCGAGACAAACCTGGTCAACATGGTGAAATCTTGTCTCGACAAAAAATACAAAAATTAGCCAGGTGTGGTGGCACATGCCTATAATCCCAGCTACTAGAGGGGCTGAGGCATGAGAATTGCTTGAACCCAGGTGAAGGTTGCAATGAACCAAGATTGCTCCACTGCACTCCAGCTTGGGTGACAGAGCGAGACTCTATCTCAAAATAATAATAATAATAATGATAATGATAATATACCAGCCCTGGTGCAAACCTCTCCTAACTCTCCTCATCTGACTTTCATGGATAACCCTTGGAGGCTGCAAGAATAGGGCTTAATCACTATTTCCTTTTTACAGATGGTTTCCCATTTCTCTCTATCCTTTCTTTTTAAATTTAATTTTTTTTATTTTTGTAGAGACAAGATCTCACTATGTTGTCAGGGCTGGGCTTGAGCTCTTGAGCTTAAGAGATCCACCTGCCTTGGCCTCCCAAAGTGCTGGGATTACAGGTGTGAGCCACGGGTGCCTAGCCTTTTTTTTTAAATTAGCTGAATTTAAGATTCATCCCCGTTTCCCTCTAAAGTAGAAACTTTAGCCAGCACTAAGCCACTAGGGACCACAGGGAGGCTTGGGGAAGTACATGAGGGATCTGCCTGGACATCACACTGCTAGGAGCAGCAGAACTGGGGTGTGAACTCTAGACCTTGCATCCTATACCCTGCGGCTTCCCACTGCTTCACACTGTGAACCAAGTTGCTGATAAGTTCCTGATGGTTCACAGTGCTTGCTTCTTGCCTGAGGGAGCCATCAATGAAGATGAACTTTGCTAGGCCAAGTGGGCCTCTGAGCTGCTTTTTCTTTCCTCAAAATGCCCAGGCCATTTCAGGCTATTAGTCTTTTAGCATGCATGAAGAGAGAAGGGCCCCTTTAGACAGCACTCCCATGTATCACCATACATGCAGGCCACACATTCTACAACCTCATGGCACATTCACAGAAAGTGCAGTGTGGATGGCACCTCCGGAACCATGCAATGTGCACCCTCATCTTCAGGCTTTCTCCTCCCCATCGCCAGGTGCCCCCTGCCCCTCCCCACCTGTCCCAGAGAGTTCGTCTGTCCCACTCTCTCCTTTCCCTCTGTAGAAGCCACCCCATCTACCTCTCTCTCACCCACCTGTACTTTAAGCTTCCAGGGGACAGTGATGGAGTGGGGCGATTCATCAGCAACCCCTTCATTCCTCTCCCGAACCCCCTCTCCCATCCAACACTCCTCCCTGCCTTATGCCCATCAGCTCCTGGGTGGGAACTGGATTTTTCTCTCCAATGAAAACCTACGCTGGGGACTACCGGTGAGCAGAACACTCTGTGCAAGACAGCGTGGCCATCCTGATGGATTTGGGTCCTGGGTGGGAGAAACCAGCATGGCTGGGTGGGTGATCTTGACCACCAGCCCAGAGCATCCCAATTCCAGAGAGAACAAAGACCTGCATGGTTCCCTGTTTCTCTTCAAACATAGAAACGTTAGCCAGCACTGGACCACTAGGAACCACAGACTTAGGTTCAGGTCTTGGCCTGTCTCCTGTCAAACCATCTGCATGACTTTGGGGAAAAGAACTTAACCTCACTGAGCCGTGGTTTCCTCCTCTGTAAATAGAACTATTGAATATGATAATGCCTATCCTAAAATGCTATAGATAAAAGACATTGGGTACATCCATTATGATTGTTGATGATGATTATAAAATCTGTGGCAGCAGCCCAGGACTGCTGTTATTCAGCAGGTGAGTTTTCTGCCTGGGCAGCGCATGCTGGGAACTTTGCAGCCGTGACAGTGAAGGGCAAGGACCGTGCTAGCCGTGAGCCGTCTCAATGGCATGACCATTCTATTTTCTGTTATCTCATCTGCTCCTTAGAGCAATCCTGTGAGCCAGAAAGAGTTTGTAGGAAAACCTGCTCCACAAATGCAGAGACACCCTTCCTTGAAGCCCTGGGTAACAGAAAATGAGGAGTGGGCTCTGGTACTAGGAGCCTGGGGAGCAATGTCCCCCATTCCTTTGGACCACTGTTCTTTAGCCCAGCTGGCCCTGCTAGCTCTCCTCTGTGTGCGTTCTCACAGCCTTAGCCTACCTGGGCTGGCCACCCTGCTTTAGTCCATGCCTCCCAAGCACACAGGAGAGGCCTCAGCTAGTACTTACTCTTTTGGAGGGTTGACATCCTCAGGTCGGGCCTCAAAGAACCGGAAGACTTCATCGCACTGTGAGATGTGGGGCGGCAGCCGGACAAGTGCCTGCAGAAAGACAGAAAGAAAGGGCATTAGGTGTGAAGCACCTGGGAACAGGACAACCAAGACAGTGTCACCCTGCACCAACACTGACAGAGAGGATCAAGAGCTGCCATGGAAGACATGGTCAACCAGCCACCCACCTGTCCACCCAGACAACTACCCAACAAATCAACCAATCAAAGAATGAATGAAACAATCAACCTTCCTTCCTTTCCTCCTTTTTATCCATTTCTCTCAACTAACTAACCAGTCAACTAACTGACCAACTAACCAACCAGCCAATAATCAACAAGACAATAACAACAAAAAAAACCCTAACCAGTTATGAAATCAACCTACCTATAAACCATTCAGTCAAACGACCAACCAACCATCCAACCAGCCAGTCAACAAACTAAACAACCGGCTCAAAGAAAACACCACTGAGCTCTGGAACTCTGGGGTCTCAGGGTCCTCAGGAGCTAGCCGTTCTGCAGGAATCTGAGGGAATTCCCTCCTGCACACAGAAAAAGTCCGAGATCCCTAACCCAACAGTCCAAGGTCACGTCCTCCCAGGCTTGTCTCCCACTAGCCACACTCCTGCTGCACCAGGCATTCACACTCCCTAAACACGGACTGCACAATTAATTATTTAATGACAAGTTGATAAGTGCTGCCAAGGACGACAGAGTGCTATGATGGAGTTTGACAGGACCCAAGAAGATGCGGGAGATGGGGAGGCAGTGTTTCAGGAAGGGCTCTCTAAAGCTAAGTTCTGAAAGATGAGTAAGAACTAATTGGTCAAGGTAGAGGCAAGGCGATCAAGCATGTTGGTTCCAGGAGATGAATGAATGCCCGTGTGGCCTAAGGGCCCAGAGCAAGGGAGGGGGCTGTGGGAGGTGGGCAGGGGCATGGCTGGCATGGCCTGTTTTAGGCAAAGCTGAGGATACCTGGGGAAACAGTGTAAACTGAAGGGTGTGGAAAGGCTTCTGGGCATGAGCATGGCTAGTGGAGTTGGCAGGGTTTGGACAAGCAGAGAGGAGGAGCGGGCATCCTGTGGGAAGAGTGGTCATAGCAAGTGTGTGCACCAGCTGTGAGCTTGTCATCCAGGCACGGGGAGAGTCTGCAGCTGGAAAGTGAGGCACTAGGTCAGGAGGTGATCAGAGTTAGGCTGGGCGCGGTGGCTTACGCCTATAATCCAAGCACTTTGGGAGACCAAGGCAGGTAGATCACTTGAAGTCAGCAGTTGGAGACCAGCCTGGCCAACATGGTGAAACCCCATCTCTACTAAAAATACAAAAATTAGCTGGGTATGGTGGAGGGAGCCTCTAATGGCAGCTACTCGGGAGGCTTAGGCAGGAGAATCACTTGAATCCGGGAGGCGGAGGTTGCAGTGAGCTGAGATTACACCACTGCACTCCAGCCTGGGTGACACAGAGAGACTCTGTCTCAAAAAACCAAACCAAACCAAACAACAAAACCAAAAAGCCCACAATAAATACGTAAAATAAAATAAAATAAAATAAAAAGAAGGTAGCCAGAGTTCATGCTGCACACCAGCCACAGGACCCGGACCTGGCCCAGTCCGACACGGAGGGGTTGGGGGTGCAGGGTGAGGCTAGGTGTAGCCCCACTTTCTGAGCCCCTCAATTTAGTATGGGGAGAAATGCTGGGGCAAGGAAGGATCCCTTGGTCCAAACCGACGGGAGGACACTGCCAAAGCAGGGCCGAGGGACAGCGGACAGGGAACCAAGGGCTAGAGCCAGGAAAAGACAGAAAAACCCCGGACTGGAGGAGCCTGCAAACACAGGGCGTGTGAGAAACTGTGATGAGAAGCCTCCTGGTCTGTAAGACAGAACCCTGTCCCATGCCCCCACCTCCCGAAACCTCACACACATGACCAGCTTCAGATGCAAGGCCTGGATCCAGGGGCTCCCGGGCCAAGGACAGTGAGTGTTGTTTCTGGAAATTCTTGCGAGGTCCTCATGAGGGCATGATTCTCATCCCCATACTACAGGTGAGGATATGGAGGTGTGTGGAGGTCTGTGGCCTGCCCACAGGCACCCATAGAGGGTGGGAAAGACTCACTGGAAGGTAAGCTCCATGCAGGCAGGGATTTTAGTCTGTTCTGTTGACTCCTGTGTCCCCAGATCCTAGTAGAGTACCTGACATAGAGCAGGCACTCGATTAATATTTGTTTAAATAAATGAATGAATGAAAAATGGATAAAGTAGTAAAGGTTTCTGTGTCTATAAGCCCAATATCCAGTAGCCATGGGACATGATAGTGGGGCAAAAAACCCACAGGTAATCTGCGGTGCATCAATAGAATTACAATACTGAGGAAGAGGAAAGTGATGGTTCAGTCATTCTCTGAGCTGGCTAGGTAACAACTCAAGTGTGCCATCTAGCAGCAGGCATCCTATCAAGATGGGCCCTTCTCAATGCCAAACCCACACCCAGGCAAGATGAGACAGGAGCAGACCACAGCAGGTGAGAGGGCATGAAGCAACTCCCATCACTCCTTCCGGGGCTTGTGGCTTTCCAGGGGTCTCTAACATAGCACATCTCCATCAATAGGCAAGAAACGGGAAAGGAAAATGAACATTAAATGAGCAGCTATGCATCAGGCCCTGCCCTTGGCCCCTCGACTCCTCCAGGAATCCACCAAACAGTGAGGGCTTGGCAGTGCGTGTCACACATGGGGCTGTGCCTGGTTTTACAGAGATGAGAGAGAGCAAATCTGATGACATGTCACCCCACTTTGTCCTGGAGGTAGACATCATTGTCTCCATGTACGATGGGGACACTGAGGCTGCTGGGGGTGAAGCCATAAGTGAGGAAAGGGGCAGAATCCAAGCCCCAAGCTGTGAAGGTCAGATGGGTGGAGCCTGCCCCCAAAGTGTTCAAGTCTAATTTGATGCCCGCGGTTTATGCTGTGATCTCCTTGGGAAGGGTAGAAGGAAAAGGAAATGAAAAACTGAGGAAGGAGAGAGACAGACAGGGAGCGAGAGGGAGGGAGAGAAAGTCAGGCATGAGCATCAAGGCCTCTGGCAGGGAGGATGGGGGCCTCAGAGGGAGCGCTGATGGGGTCGGGAAGGGCAGAAGGCAGGAAGAAACCATTACCAGGGATCCCAGCTGTGTGCAGAGAGTCACTGCCGGGTGACCCCCCTGAAAGTGAGAGGGAGGGACGCAGGGCAGGAGAGGGCGGGTTTCAGCATCCTGGAGTGCTAGTGCCCTCCCAGCTCAGTGCATTGCCACCCACCCTAAGCACAGACCCTGGCCGGCCACAGCTCACCCAGCCCTGGCAGGGAACAGAGGGGCTCTTCATGTCGACAGAGACCCACATTCCGGAGGCAGAGGATGCGAGAGCCTCAGACAAAGAGGCCTTTCGGTGGAACCGCCGCGGCATCTTTATTTAACAGGGAGCCCTTGAGGGGAGCCGCGTGGAGGGCTTGTCCTGATTTCAGGCTGACAAGAGGCTCTCAGCCCAGAGCAGCGTCCATCAGAGCTGCTGCCAAAGCTCAGCTCTGGCCAAAATCATCTGGCAGGAGAGGGTGGTGCTGAGCAGTGACTCCCCACAGCCTGGGCTGGTGATGATGGCCAGGCCCAGGGAACCCCCAAGCCCAGCCATTCTGAGAAGAGCAGGGTGGTGGGGGCCACATACATGAGTATACCAGCGTTAGCACCCCAGCTCAGGTCTAAATTTCTGCCATGAGACGTTCATGATGTATGCCATGTGGTGGTAAAGTCAAGGCCTCAGAGCCTCAGGATCTTGGGCTGCAGGCAAATGTGGGTTTAGGTCCTGGTTCTGCCATTTATGGGCTATGTGAGGCTGGATGCATTCCTCCCCTCTCTGAGCTCTGGGATGAGACGTGGCACCTACCTAGCTGTTAGGAGGTTAAGTGAGATGAATACGAGAAGCTTAGTGCAATGCCTGGTGAAGGGTAAGCACTCAGTAGATGTGGGCCATGATAACATTAGTGTCACTGCTGCCATTGTCATTCTTTAGGAGTAAGTAGTGATGCACACTCAAAAGAGCACTAGAATGAGAGACAGGAGAGTTCAACTCTAGTTCCAGTTCTGCAGTTATATACTTGCTGTGTGACCTTAGACAGCTCACTTCACCTCTCTGGTTGTCATTTCTTCCAAGATAAAATGGAATCCTGAAGTATGTCTCATGGAAGAACTGCCTGATGAGGTGAAATGCATTCTGTAGGCACATGTGAAATCTGCCTTGATGGTCCCCCATCTTGACCTTGGGGATTACCATGTTTATGACCATCACAAAGACTCTGAGAAGTCCTGCAGGAAAGAAACCTGTAGAGCTTAGTATAGGCCAGCATTTACTACTTACTACTGACAACATCCTGTGGGATGTGTCATTTAATCAGCACACCAACTCTAAGGGGACCGTGTGACTATGATTTGTTTTACAGAAGAAGAGACTAAAGCAGGAAGAGGTTAAGTAGTTCCCTGAGACCTCACAGCTAGTAAGTAGCAAAGTTTTTTTTTTTTTTTTTTTTTAGATGGAGTCTCACTCTGTCACCTAGGTTGGAGTGCAATGGCACATTCTCAACTCACTGCAACCTCCACCTCCTGGGTTCAAGTGATTCTCCTGTCTCAGCCTCCTGAGTAGTTGGGATTACAGGTATGTGCCACCACACCTGGCTAATTTTTGTATTTTTAGTAGAGATGGGTTTTTGCCAAGTTGGCCAGGCTGGTCTTGAACTCCTGACCTCAAGTGACCCACCTGTCTTGGCCTCTGAAAGTGCTGGGATTACAGGCGTGAGCCACCACATCTGACCATTAAGTAGCAAAATTTTGAATCAGGCTGAATCCAGAGCCTATCCCCTGATCCACTCCCTCCTGCCTCCAGGTTTACCCACAGGTGTTTGACTATGGTGCCAATTTTCCTAACAACTCCTTGTGACATCCCGTGGAACACAGCTGAGGCAAATCCAGGTTTGAGACATTCTGAAATTTCTTCCAGGTCTAACTGTTAACAACTCTAACTGTAAACAGCACCATCACCAGTGAATTCATCTGTCTGATCTATCAATCAATATGATTGAGACTTTCTAATAGAACTCAGGTGAGCTCAGAGGGTTCTGAAGGCCTCAGGTTGGAGAAGGGCTGAAATGAGCATGACTTTATAGCCCTCAGGTTAGGGGGCGAGTGGCAGGAAGCACTGCCCTGTGGGGCTGCTGGAACCACGCAGGTCTCTGGAGGACGTCAGCTGAGCTAGCCTGAGTCCCCCTCAACCCTGCCATTCTGTGAAGTGGGGGTCAGTGAGCTGGCTGAGGGTGGATCTTCAGAAATGGCATGCCGGAAGGGGCTGGGGTAGTGGGTACCTGTATCGGGGGGACTGGTAATGAGGTGCTGAAGAGCCATTCAAGTTTTGCCCTCAGCTAGTCCTCCCAGTTTCCCCTTTTCCAGTCCTGGACTGTCCTGCAGTCTCCAGCTCCTGCCCCTCAAGACCATTTTCTGGGGACCAGGACATGAGCCATCACTTAGCACTGAGCGTCATCATGGTCAATGGTTCAGGTATAGACAAGGGAGACGGTGGATGCACTGTGTGTCTCTGAGACCTCCACTCAGATACGGTGGCCACAAGTCTGGTCTTTGCACATGCAAGTGGCATGGTGGGGGGCCCAGGCAGACTGTGCTCAGGCCCTCTGCTTGGAAACAGTCATCCTCCACAGAGCCCACCGGTGTCAGGACAAAAAGCAAAGCTCTGCATTTGGCAAAACACCACGGGTGTCCACTCTTTACACAGGAGCAACTGCTTCTCTCTCTCTCTCTTTTTTTGAGACTGAGTCTTGCTCTTGTTGCCCAGGCTGGAGTGCAATGGCAAGATCTCGACTCACTGCAACCTCTGCCTACCAGGTTCAAGCGATTCTCCTGCCTTAGCCTTCTGGGTAGCTGGGATTACAGGTGCACCCCACCATGCCCAGCTGATTTTTGTATTTTTAGTAGAGACGGGGTTTCATCATGTTGGTCAGGCTGGTCTCGAACTCCTAACCATGTGATCTGCCCACCTCGGCCTCCCAAAGTGCTGGGATTACATGTGTGAGTGACTGCACCCAGCAACTGCTCTTCTCTTTTCAGTAGCATCAGTTTCTTTTCTTTTTTTTTAAGTGCTCCTTCATGCACAATGATTTTTTTTTTTTTAACATTGGTTTCTAGTCCCTAGAAATCTTATAGATAAAAGCCTGGCCACTCTGGGTGGGCTTGGAGGTGTGGCCACAGGGTGCTGGCATCCTGCGCCTCTGGCCTCCCACCTGTGTCCTTCCAGCCTCACCTCTGGGGCTGTCTCTAACCACCCAGACTGTTCTTCCTAGGTCACCATCTAGAAAGCTGGGGTCTCACTGAATTTCTGAAATCAGAGTATTCAAAGCACATGGGTTTTCTTTTTGAAGGATCTAAGCAGCGACTCCCCTTGAAATGTAAATGGTGTCTAATTCCTGGTAGCAGTGTAAGCGATTTCACAAGGGGTCTTAGTACATCAGGGCCTGGGGGACACGTCACCCTCTGAGGAAGTTTTGTCTACTTGTGATCTTTCCATCTTATCATCAGACATGGGCTGGACACCCTCTTAGGGCTGGGCTTCCTGTTTATTAGTGAAGACACAGAGACAACAGATGTGACCCTCAAGGAGCCCAGATCTAGGAGAAGACAGACACACAGGAGTCACCCTCCTGTAGAGGAGAAATGCGCAGAGTTGGGGGTGGGCACAGTCCTCTGGGGGCAGAATGGCAGGAGTGATCACCTGTTCCTAGGGAGTTGTGAGGCTTATGGAGGGGCCCACTGTGGAAGCTGAATGTGCCCCCAGGCAGGGGACCAGAACAGGCTCAGGAGCGGAGGCCTGGCTGGTTGGGGAAGGCTTCGTGTCTGGTGGTCTGAACTGTAGGATGTGGAAGAGAGAGGTAGGGGCTGAGGCCCCAGCAGCACTTGGAACCAGCCCACAGAGGGCACGACTGAGGTGCTCAAATGTTCTCAGGGGCAGTGGGACTCCTCTGAAAGAGTCCTGTGTTTTTTTGAAACAGGGTCTCACTCTGTCACCCAAGGCTGGAGTGTGATGGTACAATCATGGTTCACTGCAGCCTCTACCTCCCAGGCTCCGGCGACCCTCCTACCGCAGACTCCTGAGTAGCTGGGACTACAGGAGTGCACTATCACACCCAGCTACTTTTTGTATTTTTTTGTAGAGATGGGGTTTCACCATGTGGCCCAGGATGGTCTCAAATCCCTGAGCTCATGCAATCGGCTCACCTTGGCCTCCCAAAGTGCTGGAATTACAGGCATAAGCCACTGTGCCCGGCCCTCTGAAGGTCTTTAAAGAGAAAAGGGACAGGATCTGCTTTATCTCAGCCTAGAAACTCCTTCTCCTGGGTCTGTCAGGGAGATAGCAAGATTCTACTACCTGGGTTCCCACAGAGCACCAGGCCACTCAGGAGGCCCCTCATTAACAGATCAACCTTGGCCTCTGCGTAAGTCTCCCCACTGGCAAGGCCTTTCCTGGGCCAGGTCTGCTTTCAGAACAAGGACCACAGACAGGAATGACATTACTCTCCCCAGGGGGAGAGCCAGTGATTGGCTGTGGTGGAAAATCCCTTGGTGGAACGGAGAATACCTAGGACTAGGAACCACCGCCATGCAATAGCCTCAGTTTTCAAGTCTGGGAAGTGGGAATAAAAATGAATGAGTCAGGGCGGTGCAGAGGGGAGGGTCAGGAGAGCCTTATCCTTCAATGCTGAGCTCTTGTTGGGCTCAGACTTCCTGCCTCTAAGCCTGACCACACCCAATCCCTCTTCCCTCCTGCAAAGAAAGCCATTGATCCCTGAAAGCAAATGTATCATGGACAGACTAATACTAGAAACAAGCTCAGCTATTTGGGTAGCAAAACAATTCTAGTCGTACCATCCAGGAAGTGGAGACTTGTATAATTGTCATTAACATGTCAAAGGGTGAGTTGATCATTCTCAAACACTCTCACACTCCTCTCTGAACTCCTCCCTAGAAGATTTATTTTATCCCCTGGACAAACACTGCAAACGTGTTTCACCCCTAGGAAAGGGGTAAACAGAGTCACTTAAAAAGTGGTGAGTCCAAGCCTCTATGGCATAGCTGACTTGTTAGTCTGATGAAAGTCTTCAACTTGTGGAGTCCCAACCATTAAATATTAACTGCATTACCATGTTGCCCTTTACATTAATTTATGAAGTTAAAGAAATGCCTTTGGAACCCCTCTTCATACACACCCGACTCTCAAGTGCCACATAAAACAATCCCTCAGTCGGCATGTGGTAAATTTTCGGTGATTCTCATCCAATCTGCTGCCTATACATTAAAAATTAACGCTGAGATTGGGCTGTGAAACGGCCATTAGGCGGTGGGACTGGCTGGCCAACAAGGGCAGGGAGCCTGAAGTCTGGGGAGGTCCACTGCACGGTCAAACTTTCTATGCCTGAGTCCTTGCAGGGAACCGGCTGTTCGGGGTGCAGAGCCAGCTGCACAATTTTCGGTGCATTTGAATTCCCATCAAACCCCAGACTCTGAGCCCACATTGTCCAGCAGGTCCAAGGAAGGCGGTCAGCCAAGCAGGTGGGCTATGCAGGGGACTGTGAGAAGAGACTCCACAGGCACTAGGCAGTGCACAGACGGGGGCAGGTAGAGACAGGGGAAAGGCTGGCCGTGGAGTGGACCGCACACGGCACTGGCTGTGAGGCTGGCTGGGGTTGGCAGTGATGCTGAGTGGCCCGTATGGAGGCAGAGCTGTGAAATGCAAAGCTGGTGGCCATGGCCATGGACTTGTCTCTAAAGACCATTCCAAGGTCAGTGGGTATCTCAGACAATCAGACCACAGATCCCAGCCTCGGTCACTCTGAACTGCCCCACCCCCGGCCATTCTCAGAGTAAATCACCGCCTGTGAGAGAGATGGCTGTCTGCTTGGTGGACCCATGGCTCCGTTCCTTGTCTGGCTCTGGGCAGTTTCCATCTGTGCTAATCAGGTTAGAAGGCCCCTCCTTTGGCAGACCCCACTTCAATGGCTCCTCCAGCTACCCAGGGCACACTGGAGCTCCAGAGCCCCTCTGAATCAGGAGTCCTGTTCAAAGCCTGATCCCAGGAGTTAAGATGCTATCCGTTCCTCCTCTGGATGATCCAGCAGACCACATTTCCATGGAGCCCAACTGCAGATGCCTTGGGCTGGCTAATCTGGCTATAAATCCCAGCTGGAAAAGCCTTCCTCCCACCCTTTGCTCCCTCCCCCATTAGCTTTGCCCATTTATTTAGCTTCTTGGGAAAGGAATAAAGAGAAATAAAAGCTCGGGCCGCAGCCATCAATTTAACCAGAAACAGCGAATGTCTGTTAAAGAGAAAAATAAATATTGGTCTGAAGAAGAGTTTCTAGCTTAAGGGAATCCAGCATTGGGGTATCCTTTTAAAATAAGGCAGAACATGTGACCCAAGTATAACATGCACAGTTATGAAATTCAAGCTTCAGCTTAATGGAGAGTACATTGCCTTTTTTTTCTCATAGGCTTGGGAACACCAGATAATAAATTTAGCAAGTGGGTTCTTATTTCGACATTTTTACTTATTTATTTTTTTTAGGGACAGGACCTTTCCCTGTTACCCAGGCTGGAGTGCGGTGGTGTGATCATAGCTCACTGCAGCCTTGACCTCCTGACTCAAGCAGTCCTCTCGCCTCAACTACAGGGGTGTGCTACCACGCCTGGCTACTTTTAAACTTTTTTTGGAGAGATGAGGTCTCGCTATGCTGCTCAGGCTGGTCTTGAACTCGTGGCCTGAAGTGATCCTCCTGCAACAGCTCTGTATGAAGACACTGTGACATACATTCTTCCTACTCTGCCCCCATGTGAGATAGTGTTTTTCTATTCATTTTACAGATGAGCAAACTAGGGCTCAGAGAGGCAAAACAACTTGCCCAAGGTCATGTAGCTAGTAAGTGGGCACTGGGATTCGACTCCAGCTCTTCTCCCTCCAACACGCTAATACCAGCACCTGTGAAATTGTAGACTACATTTGCCACATTATAACTTATACCACATCTTCTCAAGATTCTTGAGTCAGAAACCACAGTGGGTTTCATTTAACTATGAAATTCTCACTCTACTAAAGCTAGTGGTGCCTGGTAGAAACATTAAATTATTTCGTGTTTGCTTTTTTATTTGCTTGTTTTTATTTTTTATTTGCTTTTTAACTTTTTATTTGCTTTTAATAAAGCCTTTCACCAGCCTGGGCAACAGAATGAGACCCTGTCTTGAAAACATGTTAAAAATATGGCCAGGGGCTGGGCATGGTGACTCACGCCTGTAATCCCAGCACTTTGGGAGGCCAAGGCAGGTGGATCACGAGGTCAGGGGTTCTAGACCAGCCTGACCAACATGGTGAAACCCTGTCTCTACTAAAAATACAAAAATTGGCTGGGCATGGTGGTGCGCGCCTGTAATCCCAGCTATTCAGGAGGCTGAGGCAGGAGAATTGCTTGAACCTGGGAGGTGGAGGTTGCAGCGAGTCGAGATCGCACCACTGCACTCCAGCCTGGGCAACTGAGGGAGACTCCATCTCAAAAAAAAAAAAAGAAAAAAAAAAAAAGGCCAAGTGCTGTGGCTTACATCTGTAATCCTAGCACGTTGGGAGGCTGAGACAGGCGGATCACTTGAGGCCAGGAGTTTGAGACCAGCCTGGCCAACATGGCAAAATCACATCTCTACTAAAAATAAGAAAATTAGCCAGGCATGGTGGCATGCGCCTATAATCCCAGTTACTCGGAAGGCTGAGGCACAAGAATTGCTTGAACCCAGGAGGTGGAGGTTACAGTGAGCTGCGATGGCACCACTGCACTCCAGCCTGGGCCACAGAGCGAGACTTTGTCTCACCAAAATAAATAAATAAATAAATAATAAATAAAGCCTTTTCATTTGCTTGTTTATTTAATACAAACTGTTTGCTCTTTGTAAAAACAATCACAAAATCATCTGCTGAATGCTTCCTTTGAGCCAGACGCTGTGCTGCTGCCTTACAATGTGCCAGCTCATCCCATCCTCGTGACCACCCTGTGTGGAGGCACCCTGTGTGTTCGCCTCCCTACTGGACGGATATGGAAATTGAGGCTCAGGGAAGTTAAGCAACTTGCCCAAGTGCATGAAATTAGTCAAGGCTTTGAACCCGGGAAGTCTGGCCCTCCAGAGGCCACATGCCAAGGAAACTGAGAGCCGCTGGTAGCTGCTCATGCTCACCGCAGGAGTGCTGGGCTCTAACCAAGCAGACAGGTGGGCTCTGGTGCATGACACTGCTGTCCTTTTCCTGCGTGCTCTTTGGCACTGGCTGTGTTAATATGTGTGTGTATGTGTGAACACCTGCATCTGTAAAGATGTGTATATGAACATTTGTAGTTACCAAGATTTAGGGAAATTAACAAATGTGCACTGCTGATGCTACTGAACTGATTCCACAACATCCCAACGGGAATTCAAAGAAACAGTCCTTCTATGTACAGCAAAACCCCACATAGAGAGGCAAGCAGGAAGGAGCAGGAGGCTCCTTGACTTAGCTCCTGAGCTCAGTTCACTTCCCACAGGAAGTGACTTAAAGCCGTGTTTTGTAAACATGGATATGTCCTGACAGGCACAGAGGCTTAGCTGTGAACCTGAGGTCTTTGTGTCCCAGAGTGGCCCAGCTACGGGGTGACCCCATGCCCACCCCTCTGGCCAGGAAACACCAGGCCTCAGGAGGGTTCTATACAGCAGCCTTCTTTCACAGATGGACAGACTCCGGCGTGGGCCCCTTCCCTCCCTGCGGCCCTCCCTGAGCCCCTCCCCCAGCCCCAGACACACTCTTACCCGGCAGTACTCATCGATAGGCTTCAGCCTCTTCACAGCTACGTCCCGGATGTGGCTTCTGCGGAAGAGGATCTTGCCTGGAAGAGAGATGCACGTGAGTGGGGAATTCAGGCTAAATCTGCCACAGGGACCCTCTCATTCCCCACTCCCCTGGCTTCTCAGCATCTTAGTCCAGCACTACCTGCCACCACCCCTGTCCTCGGTCGAGGAAACAAGAGAGGAGCGGTCACCTTTCCTGGAGGGCAGGATGCGCCCTAGGCTGAGAGCCCAGGACCTCTCTGGCAGGTGAGGAGCCCTGGAGGCTGCCATCTTGGGATTCAATGACAACTTGGCCAGGCCACCTCGCCTGGATCTAATGGCAGGATTGATGAATGCCCGGAGTGGGTGCGGCTCTCAAGTGACCTTGCAAATCAACACAAAGTAGAGCCCAGCCCACATGCTACGCTTTGTTTTCAGGCCCATCCCTCCTTGAGAAATTGGCATTCGTTCCTGCCAGCTGGGCAGGAATTCCTATTCTTGGTCTAGGTGGGTGGCTCCTTCCAGGGCAGGCACAAGGCAATACCAAGGGAAGCAAGGCTGTCCCAGCCTGATTGTTTCCCGGCCTCTGTGCACACACAGCTTCCAGCCATACAGGCTGCTGCCAGCTGGGCTGGGATACCCCTCTACAGGTATGGGCAAGGCTTATAGGAAATGCCAGCCCCTCAGCCCTTCCCAGCTGGCTGTCCCAAGCTAGCCACATTCAATCACAACAAATACGTCAAGGCATAGTCCTTTTCTAGTCTGTGAAATTTGGAATCTGAACTCCTTGGTTTAATGTTGAAGGTCTTACACAATTGACTTCTGTCTCAGGTGGCTGTCAACATCTAGGGCCAAAGCCCTCTTTTCCAAAGCTCTTCCTTGATTGGCTGAGCTGGGAGTAATGTCCCTCTTTCTGGAACATCTACAACATGGTGTTCTTACCTAGGCTACCTGCCACGTTCTGCTGTGAGTTATAGCACTTGTGACTCATCTCGGGGCCGTGAGCTTGGTACATGATGAAGTGCTCTCCTGTAGCTGTGACAGGCATCTGTTGCCTGAGTCTACCTAATTTCCCCCTGGAGAAGGCATCTTCCACTCCTAGTCCTTGTGGTGTCAATAAGTCTAGCCACACCCCCCAGTAACAAGGGTAGCCACAGGATGCAGCCTAGTCAGCCAGAGTCACAGTGATTGGCTCAGTGGTGGGGAGGGACCCAATCTGGGCCAATGAGAGTCAGCCCTGAGACTGCTTTTCCCTACTGTTGCTAAGCTGGCAGGATGAAAGCCTGGCACCTCTAGTGGCCTGAAGAGCAAACGGGATGAGAGAAAGGAAGGGTGCCTGGCACAAGGCAGGTGCTTGGTAAAAGCTTCTCGAGTGATTGAAAAGCCGAGTGGAGAAGGGGTCGACAGAGCCCTTTGACATCATTTTAGCAGCTAAATATTGGTCGCTGTTCCAAAACTAGGGTCAACCTCATCCTTTTCAGTTTACGTAAAGCAATACTGTTTTCTTTTTCATTTAAATGAGTTGAAGATGGGTTTTTATAACTTGCATTAAAGGAGACCCAATTAAGATCATTTCCAATGCATGTGAGCAAACAGGTAGACTGCACATGAATCCACACCAGCTGCTTCTGTCAAGGTCTGAGTGAAAAGCCATCGTTTTGATTTAGATCATTCCCCCAGACACATCCCCAGAAACAAGGATTTGACTGGCATTTGTTTATTTTGGAGGCGATCCCAAGAAATATTAGGGGAGTGGGACAGTAAGGGCAGGAAAGGGAAGCAAGTGTTATCAGCCCACTTAGTCATGGTGGGCAATCGCAGCTCAATTCTGCTGGCGGGGGGCTCCAGGAGACAACAGAGAATGTACCTGGCACTCGGAGGCTGGGGATCTACCAACCTACTCCCTGTCACTGAGGGCTGCCTCCGAGACGTACGTTAACTCCAGCACGTCTTCTGTCTTGAGTGTGCACCCATGGCTAGACAAAGCCCTGAGGTGGAGAGCCCCAGTGGCTCTGGTGAGCAGCCTTTGGGGGCTATGAAAACCACAGCTGCAGCCATCCCTGACTTCCCTGCCACCACGAGCGTTGGTCGCCAGCCCTGCTGAAGTCAGACAGTGGAACGTGTGAGCGCGTCCCCTGGCATGTGACTTGCTTCCTGGGGGTGTCTCTCATCTCTCCGTGGTGGCTCTGCAGCTCACCCCTCCTGTCTGTCCCCTCATTCTGTGGAGCACTAGGATTAGCATTCAGCAGATGCTCAATGAGTGCTTGCTGGGTCATTCTTGTTCCTCTCCTGGACTCTTGTTCAAGCTCTCCTTCCTCCTCTCCTCTCTGAAGCCAGAGAGCGGGCCATCTCCCTGTCAGATGGACAACACTGTGCAGACAGACAACGTCATCAAGATGAAGCGGCTCTGCTTTGCGTTCCTCTTGAAAGGAGATAAAATGTGATTTATCCAGACACTGGAGACGCCGCTGCTCCTTGGGGAAGATGTTACAGATTTGGGATTCCTTTGCCTCTTTGCCTCCTAGCCTTTTTTGGTTGGCTGTCGCTTGATTACTTGCATGCCACAGGCTACATGTGTGGGGCCAGGGGAATGCTGTGTAAAAGTGAAAACACGAGGAGACCTGCGCTCAGGACTGCCAAGATGGGTGGTGCTGGGGCTGGAATTCTGGGCCTTTCTACCTAAGGCGGTTGTCTGTCAGGAGCTGAGGGATGCCCGGACTCAGTGACACCAGTGGTCCAGCCATATGAGCAGGGCCCTGAAGGACCATCTGAGATACAGAGGAAATCCAGGGGGACCACAGGCGGGTGGGGGCAGAGCCCACAAACCTGCATGGAGCAGGCCCTCAGCCTCCAAAAATGGCACTCCCGTTCTTTCTCACCCTGTCAGAGGACAAAAAGGAAAGGAGAGAGATGGAGAGGTAAATGGGGTCCCTCTACCAGTCCCCCACCTCAGCATTGGCCAAAGCTCTGGCTGGGTCTTAGATCATTCCTGACCTAGTTGCAGACAGAACTCATTTAGAAATCCAGTTAAGGAGCGCTGAGGCCTCCCCGCAGGTGTACGAGGTCCAGAGGAGGGAGGGATAGGTTGGGATGGGGAAGTAGGCGAGAGGAGCCACCTGACTCCTCCCCACGCTGGCCCCAGCCACAGGACTCCGCCCTGCCCCTCGAGCTGTGCTCTGAGTGAGGCCACCGGGCCACTGCGCCTGGGGCTGCCCAGTCCTCCCCACCAAGCTCCTGGATCTGCTGCTCACTTGCAGGGTCAGAGGAGAATTTCTGCACAAGCCAATTCCCAGCTGAGTTTCTGGAAGCCCAATGGGGCTTCCCTCTTTCCCGCTGAAATCCCGACAGGACCAACGTTTTCTTTTCCCAGGGCTTTGGCACCATCCGCCAGTGGGGGAGAGAGGGAGGGAGGGCCTGGAAGGGATTCTCCAGTCTTGACTTCTCTGTTAGGAATCCAAACCGCACTCTGAAAGCCAAACCGGTGACCATATAAAAGGGGGAGAGAAAAAGGAGGAGGAGGAAAATCCCCATTAAGGAAGCCGAGACCACAGGGCATTAAAGGCCTCCTGTAGATGTAACGCAGCCTGTTGACGGGGAGGATCAGCTTTTGCCAGAGCCTTCGAAGCCATGCAGATGCTGCCCCAGGAACCTGATGAGCATTGCAAGGAAGATTGCACGGGGCATGAAACAGACCTAACTCATCAGATTAACTCAATCCTGAAAGTGGAGAAGAAGCTGTGCAGCCGGTGGCGTTCAAGCAGTAACTGGAGGTCCCTTTTCCTGCCACTCTGGGCTGGGAAGAGGTGAGACCAGCGAAGGAGTGGGGGCGTCTGGTGGGAGTCCTGGGTTCAAGTCCCAAGTCCCACCCAAGCCACAGGCTGACTGTGTGACCCTGAAACAGGTCCCTTCTCCAAGGGGACTTCGGTGTGATCATCTGGGGCCTGGGATCTATGGATGCTCCCTCTGGAAGCCCTAAGATTGATTTATAGTGGGGACTTGAGCGGGCAGAGGAGGAGTGAAGACAGGGTTAATGGTAGCTAAGTGCTCGGCGCACACCAGGTGCACACTAAAAGCTTTTCACTGAATTCCTTCCCTTCATCCTCACAACAACCTTGAAGCAAGTACTTTAACCAGGCTCATTTTATCCTAGAGGAGATAGCAGCTCAGAGAGGTTGAAGGACCTGTCCGAAGTCACACAGCTATCAAGTGGCTGAGCTGGGGTTTCAACCTGAGGTTTTAAAGCTTAGAGAGTGGCAGAGAGCCATGATCTTTGGGCTTGGATCATGTAAGGCCTTGAGAGCCTCCATGAGGACCTTAGATTTTATTCTGTATGTGAAGGAGATGAGAACAGTTAAACCCCTAGACCAATCACAGCCTACAGGGCTGTTCTTGGGAAAGTAGTACGTATGGGATGGGCTCCTATGAGAGCCAGGGCCTGGGGCTGTTGACAAGTAGAATCTCCAGACACAGTCCTGAAAGTGGACAGTTCCACTGGCCAGGTCCCCACAACAGCCGTGAAGAGTTTGGTAGCAACCCTCATGAACTAGGACCCATCTGCACTGATTATAGAAGCCGTAGAGAGGGCTGGCCCTGGGACCTCTTCTGGTCTGAGCAGGCATGGCAGCCTCTCCTCTTCACACTCACAGTGTCTATGCATGCACTTACGACTCCCTCTTCCCTGCCTTTTCTGCCACCTGGAATGCCATTCATTCTTGGAAGGCTTCCCCCTGGCTTTCCTTCTTTCCTTCCATTCTTCCTTCCTTCCCTTGATCTACCCAGCACTGTCCTGATGGAGGCCTGTCCCAAGTCAGGTGCTGTTCCAGGTGCTGGGAGCATTGCAGTGAACCAGACGGATGGGGGCCTTGCTCTCAGGAGTTTCCCTCCTAACTGGGAAGGGGGTAGGCATGGGAAGAAGACAGTATACATTTTCATATCTAGTGAGTGGTTTGGTCACACTTCCATGTCTCCCCCGACCTCTACAAAGATAATAACACAAGGTGATTCGAGGAGGGGTGCCTGGAGGGAGGGAGAATTCAGAGAGTGGTCAAGGAAGCTTCTCTGGGCTTCGGTGGAGATGTCAAGGAGGAGAAAGCAGTGGTACAAAGCTCTAGAACAAGAGGGCTAGCCAGAGGGAACTCTAACAGCCAAGGGCCCTGGGACAGAAAGACCTGGGCATGATGGAAGGAGGAAAAGAAAGGAGATTGCAGCCACAGAAGAGACTTTGCTTTTATTCCAAGTGCCCTTGGGTCTGCCAATCAACCCTCAAGGAACTGTCCTTAAAGCACGTTCCACACTGCCTCCCCCATGAAGCCTTCCTTGAATGCGTGTCTTGCCCTTCCTTGCCAACCTCCAGGGCCCTCTGGCAGTCACCCCACTCTGGCCCTCTCACCCCTGATGTCCTACAGAATTTGTCAGACAGCCACCCTCTTCAGGACCCCCTCTCACTTTCCCAAGGAGTCCCCTGATTTATAGCAACAGGGTTAGCAGCCTCCTGGGCTCAAGGAGCGCCAACTCCTCCCAGCTACCCTGGCCTCCAAGGAGTCAGATGCTCACAACCCCTCCCCTCAATGCAGCCCAGAGAGCCCGGACTGTCAAGGGAGACTTGCCGAAGAAACGGGGAGAGCACAGGAGGGCCTGGAGCCCACAGACCGCGCGGTGCAGAGGCTCGTGCCCCAAGGACAGCCCTCCTGCCCTTCTAACTGGGCCTGAGAACAGAAAGGAAGGTGGGATGCAGTTGTCACCTAAGGCTGCTGGCACAAATGACCACAAACCCGGTGGCTTAAAATAACAGGAATTTGGCAGATCATGGTGGCTCATGCCTATAATCCCAGCTATTTGGGAGGCTGAGGATGGAGGATCGCTTGAGCTCAGGAGTTTAAGACCAGACTAGGCAACACAGTCTCTACAAAATGCTAAAAAGAAATATCAGCTGGGCAAGGTGGTGCACGCCTGTGATGCCAGCTACTCAGGAGGCTGAAGCGGGAGGATCGCTTGAGCCTGGGAGGTTGAGGCTGCAATGAGTCGTGATCGTGCCACTGTACTCCCACCTGGGTGAAAGAGTGAGACTCCCAAAACAAACAACAACCCAGGAATGTATTCACTGCTGGTTCTGGAGATCGGAAGTCTGAAATCACGGAGTCAGCAGTGTCACGCTCCTTCTGGGGGCACCAGGGGAGTCCTTCTGTACCTCTTCCAGCTTCTGGGGCTCCAGGCACCTCTTGGCTCGTGGCAGCACCACTGCAGTCTCCGCCTCGGTCCTTACGTGGCCTTCCCACCCCGTGCCTGTGTCTCACATCTCTTCTGCCTTGTCTTATAAGAACACCTGTCATTGAGTTTAGTGTCCACCCTAAATCCAGGATTAACTCATTTCAAGATCATTAATTACATCTGCCAAGACCTTTTCTCCAAATGAGGCCAGAATCACAGGTTTCAAGGGGTTAGGACTTGGACATACCTTTTTGGGAGCCATTCTTCAGCCTACCACAGGCGGTTATGGGAGAGTCACCGGGCAGACCAGTCACCTGACCTGGCCCTGTATCCCTAAGTGGATTGCAGTGGCCCTGAGGACAGGGGTGGTTTCTCTATCCCCTGAGTCCCTGGACATGTCTGGCATGGTGCTAGGTGACATGGATGTGGGTGCAGTCTGAAGCTCTCGGCGGGGGGGGTGGGGGGGGTGGGGGGGTGGGGACAGGGAGTGTCTGGACTGAGCAGCTCCAGGGTCTCTGAGCCTGAGGAGAGATGCAGACCGTGGGGAGGACCTGAAGCTGAGAGAATGGGGGGCGAGTCCTTCTCTGGCTCTGAGGGCTGATGTGACACCCAGAAGAGAAGAGATGAATGGATTTCCCAGATCAACTGGAGGAAGGAAGATGTGAGGATTCCTAGAGGGAACCTCCCTCCCCCCACAAGGGTGACATGCATGCTCTAGGGTGCTAAAACACAGGCAGTGCGTATGGGAGGAAGGAGGAGGGGTTAAGTCTCCCACTCCCACAGCTCTCTGCGGTCCTGAGACCTGACCAGGTCCCTGTGCAAAGTGGGCAGGGCCAGCCAAGGACCCCCTGTCCAGTTGCCCTCATCAGATGCCTTCATCCGTGCTGTTTGCTGACAGATTGATGAAGACAGAAGCTCTCAAATGAAGGGCCCTGGGCAGAGGAGAGCAGAGAGAATATAATCATAATTCCACTAATGGGGCTTCCTTTGCCATGAAAAACAAAACACAGACCACCCCTGCTTCATTCTCAGTCTGTTTGATTTTAGAGAGGCTGTTACTAACCCCCAACTCCCAGAGTCACTGAGGCTCAGTGATCCAAGCTGGTCCAAGGAGAAGCAGCCTGGGACTCTTTTTTTGTTTTTGAGACAGGGCCTTGTCTACCACCCAGGCTGGACTCCACCCAGGCTATCATGGCTCACTGCAGCCTTGAACTCCTGGGCTTAAGCGATCCTCCCACCTCAGCCTCCCGAGTAGCTGGGACTGCAGGTGCGCACAACACCTGGCTACATTTTTGTAGAAATGGGGTCTTGCTGTGTTGCCCAGGCTGGTCCCAAACTCTTTGCCTCAAGCAATCTTCTTGCCTCAGCCTTCCAAAGTGCTGGGATTATAGGCCTGAGCCACTGCATCTGGCCCAGGCTGGGCCTTTTGATGGTTTAAAGCAAGCAGACACCAAGAGGGTATGCCCTGGGCCCTAAGAATACCCAACTCTAAAAACAAACAGTCTCACAGCCTACTTCTCTGATGCCTTGAGATTGCAGAATCAGAATTAGTTTTTTTAAGATTTTGGTCAAGATGCATGAACTCCTCCTTGGACAACCGTACAGTGAGCCTTATTAACCATTCACACCTAAGTATGAGCAGGCACCGGCTTCTCATTCAACAACGCTGGGGAAGAGAGCACAGAGCAGAGAGGCCTGGATGGAAGAGGATGTAGTGGGCAGGGGGAGAAGAACGTTGAGAGCCTCTGCTGGCTCCCCAGTCTTCCTGAAAGCTGGCCCTGCCCTTGATGTTCAGCTGTTTACTGCCTGTGGGGCCACTCAGCCTTCACCTGGGTTAGCCTTGCCTGGGCTAGGGTGGGAGCGGCTGATGGGTAGGCCCCTGCTTGTCTTTTTAAGTGCTGCCCCTGAAACTCACATGCCACCTCTGACCCTCTGCATCCTGGGGACTGCAGACCATCTGCTCCCCTGCTGGGCTGCCTCCAGCTTCTGGTGCAGCTGAGATGACACCCCCAGAGTCTATAGCCTTGTACCAGGCTCAGATCACACCCTGACACCCAATCCTGCTTCTTCACTTGCAACATCTGGCTTTGTTGCCATTCACTTGCTGGGGGAGGGCTGGAGTGAGGCTCAGCTGAGGCTGGAAGCAGTGGGCACATGCAGGTTCTGGAAAGACACAATCCCAATGGCGAAGGTCAGCAGCCCAGGCATGCTGACTCCATGCCCTGAGTTCTGGCTCCCATGAATCTCTTTTTAGAGCTAAGACCCTGCCTCTGGCTTGAAGTCTAGCATGGGAGGCATTGGTAGGTTTGCCTGCCAGCTTTTAATTATTACAGTGCCCTGATTTTCCTTTGGGAAACAATCCCTCCTTCATGTTCAGTCCATGGGATTTCAGTGGGGCTGATCCCATTCCAAACTCTGGGGCTGATCAGTCAGTACAGTCCAGCCATGGGCATGCAACCCAAGTTTGTCCGGTGGGAATCAGCCTGGGACTGTTGCTGGAACTACCAGAAAGAGACGTGTTCTCTCCCTACAGTTGCTGTTAACTCATAAATGCCAAGCTCCAAGCTGCTAGGAAGCATCTTTATGTATCTCCGTTAACATCTGGGGGAAGTCTATAGGAGAATTAAGTCAACAGAAAAGAGAGCCAAGCTGAGGGCTTAAGAGACACAGATTTGGTCCCCTAGATCCCGCTATGCCTGAAACCACTACTCTTGGTTTTCAGATGTGAACCAATAAGTTTCCTTTTTTTCTTAAGCCAGAGTGAAATGGGTCTATTTCTCATCACCAGGCAAGTCCTGACTGGTACATCTGGCTGTGCCACTTACTGTTATGTGACAGGGGACGAGACACAACCTATTCGAATCCCAGTTTCCTCAAACTGCCAAATGGGGGGCAGTAATGTCTAACGTAAAGGACTATTGTGAAGAGCCAATGAATGGGTGTGTAAAAGCATTTAACATGGAGCCCTGCCCACGGTAAATGGTGAACAAATTGGATCTCTTATGAGTTGACAATTCCAGTCAAGTGGGTGGGATGGGGCGGGGTGGGCCCTGCCTGTCTCCTTGCTGGCCACGTGGAATCCAAGCACCAGAAGCATTTCCCAGGCACCCAGTCCATCCACCTGGCTTCCCACCAAGGCCAAACATGAGCTCCCCTCAGCCTGCAGCCGCCCTTCCTGATTCGCCCACCCCATAAACACGTCCGTGTCTCCGACACAGCTCCCATTTCTCCGAGGCCCAACAGCAGAGGACGTGACACAATGGCCAGGCAGCCGATTGGCCAATTGTTCGCTCCACCTGCCCCCCTTGGGGCATTCTGGGGTGACTCACACAGGTGTGTCTTCCTGCTCTGGCACTCCCCACCCCCCTCCCACACACCCAGGGAAACACACTTGCAAAAGCCCAGTGGGGTTCATGACAGAGCAAAGCCTTCACCCTCCAGCAGCCACGGGCTCACCTGCAGAAAGCATCAGCGCACCTCGGAGGGAAGAACGATCTCAGAGGTTCCCACGCCCAGCGAGCAGAGCCAGGCTGAAGGGAACTGTATCTTTCTCTCCCTCACCCCAGGTGGGTCAACTGGGATTTTATGGGTGTCTTCTAGTGATAAAGCACCTAGTCCAGGGCCCATGAACAGGCTGACACATCTTTGCTGAACCAAATGGGATAGAAGTCTTTTCTAGAGCACATTCTAGAGCTGTGGGACCAGAACCATTTATTTTTTCATTTTTATTTATTGAGACAGGGTCTTGCTCTGTCACCCAGGCTGGAGTGCAGGGGAGTGATCTTGGCTCACTGCAACCTCTGCCTCTGAGGGGGTTCAAGTGATTCTCCCACCTTGGCCTCCCAAGTAGCTGGGATTACAGGCATGCGCCACCATACCAGGCTAATTTTTTGTTTTTTCTTGTTTTGTAGAACTAGGTTTCACCATGTAGCCCAGGCTGGTCTTGAACTTCTGGGCTCAAGTGATCCTCCCAGAGTACTGGGATCACAGATAGTGTGCCACTGCGCCTGGCCTCAGAATAACATTCTCAAACCGTAACCCTTGCTTAACCCTTTCAGTGACTTCCCAGGGTGCTGAGGATAAATCTGAATTCCTTTCTGCAGCCCTCGATGCCGGGCAGGATATGGCTCCTGCCTCTCTCTCCACCCACCCGTCTCCCCTCACTCCACCCATGCCACAGACACGTCCTGCTCTTCCCCACCTCAGGGCCTGCGTGCTTGCCACCACCCGTTCCTAGAGCACTGTTTCCGCTGTGCTTTACCCAGTTGTCTCCTTGCACCCCTCATCAAGAGGCCTTTGCTGGCCTCTCTCCCCAGCCTCCATTGTTTCCCTCCCAGAATCTGCCACCATTGATAATGATCTTCTGAATCTGCCTCTTTACAGGCTTCCCCCAGGACAGAATGCAAGCTTCCTGCGGTCAGTGAAGCCCACGAATGTATCCTCAGGGCCCAGCACAAGGACTGGCACACAGGGACCCCAATGGTGACTTGCTGAATGGTGATTGTGAGTGTGTGTTCACACCGGCTTGCTCTAGGCTGTCTCTCATTTAAACACCCCCAGGCCCCTGGGGGACTAGCAAATACAGCTCATCCCACACGTTAGGGACAGCAGCTTCAGCCAGGGCTGGGGAGAGGGGCAGACTCGCCCTCCAGGACCCAGACAGAGTGGGGCCAGAGTGTAGTTAGCTCAGAAGCCTGCACCGGGGCCAAGCTGTCCCTCCTCTGTGTGGGTGTGGGTGTGGCGGGCGTGGTGGGCAGTGGCTCCCTGTGGGAGCCGGGAATAAAGGGCCCCATTCAGCCTGTGCAGCCTCGGCTCCTCCCTCCAGGGGAGGCTGCCCTCAGGAAAGAGGTGGGATGTGGGCACAGCTTCCCGGCAGCCTCTTCCTGTGGTATGGCCCACAGTGTGCGGGCTGGGCGATGGGCACAAAGGCCCAGCCAGGTGAGGAGGCTGTGGGGCAGGGGGATGAAGTCTTGGGTGGCAGCGATGACGCTGAAAGACGCCTGCTCACTTCTGAGAAAGAGGAGAAGCTGCAGGAAGCAGAGGCCCGTCGGCAAAGGGCCCCAAACCACAGGGCTCGGCAGGCCAGCCACAGGGAGTCTGCCTGGCTCTCTTGCGATGGACACTGTCCACCAAAGCCTGCTTTCACTGTATTTGTTTATTGTTTTTGTAGAGATGTGGTCTCACTATGTTGCAGGTTGGTCTTGAACTCCTGGGATCAAGCAACCCACCCACCTTGGCCTCCCAAAGTTCAGGGATTACAGGCGTAAGCTACCGCGCCTGGCCCAAAGTCTGCTTTTCTTTTTCTTTTTCTTTTCTTTCCAGATGGAGTCTCACTCTGTCACCCATGCTGGAGTGCAGCGGCACGATCTTGGCTCACTGCAACCTCTGCCTCCCGGGTCAAGCGATTCTCCTGCCTCAGCCTCCCAAGCAGCTGGGACTACAGGCACGCATCACCACACCCGGCAAATTTTTTAGTAGAAATGGGGTTTCGCCACATTGGACAGGCTGGTCTCGAACTCCTGACCTCGTGATCTGCCCGCCTCAGCCTCCCAAAGTGCCGGGACTACAAGCGTGAGCCACCGCGCCCGGCCAATTCTGCTTCTCTTGAGCTTTTGGTTCTGTTGGCAACGCTGAGCCCAGACAGTCCACTCTCTTCATCAACCGCCCAGCAGCATTTTCTGTGGTTCCACCCTCTCCCGCAAGGATGGTGACAGTCACATAAGAGGACGTGACACTCACTGAGCACTTGGTATGTGCTAAGCCCTGGGCCGTGTACCTGGTATTTATTATGATAGTTGATCCTCATAACAACCTCTGAGCTACATACTGGTGTTGTTGCTATTCTCACTTTACAGATGGGTAAACTGAAGGTAAGAGAAGCTGAGTGCCCTGCCCAAGGCTGCACAGCCAGCCAGTGGCGGAGCTGGGACTGGATGTGCCATGGTCTCTTTCCTCAGGCCGACTGAACGTGCCTAGGCTCTTCATGATTCCGCTGTCTTCCTTCCTTTCCCTGAACCCCAGGCTGTGCACCCTGTGGTCAGCTTTCCCGATGGGGTGCATCAGGAAATGAAGGTGCATCTCAACCGTACCCCATCCCTGAAAGAAGGGCCAACACACAGCACTCATTTGATCCCTCCCAAATGCTGGCACCACGCTGGGGCTGCGGTGTGATGGTGATGGTCCCTGCCCTCACAGAGGGCATTGCGTGGGCACTGCACTGTGATGTGTCGGCCATGATGGGCACACGCAGGAGGGAGACAGGCCTGAGGAAGTGGTGAGAGTGAGCCAGGCAAAGGGGAGCAGGCAGTGCTCCAAGCAGAGGCCCAGAGACTGAAGGGACAGGCCCATCCGAGAAGCTGAAGGGAGTCCAGTGGGGTATGTGCGTCAGGACGCATGCTGGGAGGTCCCTGGGGAGGGTTATGAAAGGTGCCAAAGAGACTGAATGGCCACACACGGCAGACTGAAGCTACTAGAGTTGCATATGCAGAAATACCGGAGTTCTTGGACCTCCAAGGCCGAGGACCAGAATGTTGACGCTGAGAAGACACCAGCACCTTCAGACTTGCCCCAAGCCCTTCTTCCCAAAGTCTTTTTTTTTTTTTTTTGAGAATGAATCTTGCTTTGTCACCCAGGCTGGAGTGCAGTGGTACGATCTCGGCTCCCTGCAACCTCCACCTCCTGGGTTCAAGCAATTGCTCTGCCTCTGCCTCCCAAGTAGCTGGGACTACAGGCGCGCGCCCCCATGCCTGGCAAATTTTTGTATATTTAGTAGAGATGGAGTTTTACTATGTTGGCCTGGCTGGTCTTGAACTTCTGACCTCAGGTGATCCGCCCGCCTCAGCCTCCCAAAGTGCTGGGATTACAGGCGTGAGCCACCATACCTGGTCTTCCTCAAGTCTTAACCCTACAGGTCAGGAGCTCGGGGAGCAGCCTGCGGCTGGTCACTGGCTGGGCACATACAATGTAAACTCACATCACAGTCCACATGGATCACGGGTGAAGACCAAGTGACACCAGAGGCCATCTTGTCCAGCCCCCTCACCTTCTGAAGTCAAAGCTAAGCTCCGAGAGGGTCGTGCCCCGCCCACCTTCTCTTAGTAACTCAGTGGCCAGGCTGAACTCAAAGGGCACTTGAGCTGGCAGCCTGGTTCTGGCTTAAAGACATAGCCTGTAAGCTTCTGGGCTTCTGTGTTTACAGGCTGCGTTTGCTAGGGTCTCCAATGTGGCTGTCTTTCCTGCCTCCAATTTCTACAAATCCTAACCCAACAACAAGAGCTGCCATCCACTGACTATTTCATAGAGCTAAGGACTCAAAGGAGCCTGTGGAAGTCAGCCTCCAAGATGGCCCCGCGGGCTCTTGCCTCGTGGTCCCCTCCCACACCAACCAGGGCTGACCTGTGGAAGCAATTGGATATTGTGGGATAATCGTATGACTTACAAGGCTAGATTATAATGACGTTGGAACTGCCTTCCTCATCTCTTTCTCGGATGCTTATGCTGAGGGAAGCCAGCTTCCACATCGTAAGGACACCAAAGCAGCACTGTGGAGATCCATATGGCAAGGAGCTGAGGCCTCTGCCAGCAGCCAGCGCTGATCTCCCAGCCAGATGAGCAAGCTGTCTTGTAGGCGAGTCCTCCAACTACAGTCACGCCTTCAGCTGACATCTTGACTACAACCTCATGAGAGATTCTGACTCAGAACCATCCAGTTAAGCAGTTCTTGAATTCCTGGCCCATAGAGACTATGTCAAGATAATAAACTTTTATTATTGTTGTTGTTATTGCTGTTTTGAGACAGTCTCCCCATGTTGCCCAGGCTGGAGTACAGTGGTGCAATTTTGGCTCACTGTAGCCTGGACCTCCAAGCTTAAGTGATCCTCCCACCTCAGCCTCCCAAGTAGCTGGGACCACAGGTGTGTGTCACCATGCCTGGCTAATTTTTAAAAATTTCTTGTAGAGATAGGGGTCTCTATGTTGCTCGGGCTGGTCTCGAACTTCTAAGCTCAAATGATCCTCCCACCTTGGCCTCCCAAAGTGCTGAGATTACAGCCATGAACCACCGTGCCTGGCCTTTTATTGTTGTTTTAAGATGCTAATTTTGGGGATGATTTGTTACCCAGGTAACTACTACAAGGCCTAGCACTGCTCTTGGGAGGTCAGGGTGCCCGCGTTACCTGAATCAGAGGTATTTGGAACATTGGTAATGAATGAAGTCCCTAAAATTTGCCCACACACCCTGAACTGGAATGGAAGAGGATGGACAGGGTGAGAGTCTGCCTTTTTTATGAGCCCCTGAGCGATTCTCACATACCTCTGAGGCTGAGAATTACCAAGAGAATCTAACACCTTCCAGACCTGGAGAGGCTCAGAGAGCTGATGGGATGGTCCCTACCCTACACATAAGCTGAGGCAGGTCTGAGCCTACAACCTGGCACCTGACTCCTGGGTCAACGCTCTTTCTGCCGTGTCCATTTAGGTTGCTTTGTTGAGGGACATGGGCTTTTTTTTGTTTCTTTTATTGATATTTAAAATCTGCATATAGCAAAATGCTATACAGCCAACTGTTTGTCCGCTTAAGAGCCTGCTTTGTTTGCTCTTCCTGGGAGAACTGTCAGCACCACCCACAATGAGGGCCTAACGCTAAGAAGGGTCGGGCAGTGCCTTCTTAGGTACGTGGAGGGGCTGGCACTGCCGCAGAACGCTGCAGTGGGAAACAGACCTTTTCTATCCCTGAGCTGTCTCAGCTCCAGGCATTTCCCCAGACCAACAGAATGCAGAGTATGCAAGGCAGAGAAGATGAATGAGGATAATGAGGGAATGTGCCTTTAACCCTCAAACTGGCACCCCAGTAGCTGAGAATAATATTCCCACTTTTATTTGTATAGAACTTTGTGGCTTAGAAAGAATTCATTCATGATCATACTGAATGACTGCAAGATGGGCAGATCATTCAGTCATTCATGCTACACATTTATTGAGCAGCTACTACATACCAGATACCACTGTAGGCACAGGGGATCTATAGGTTTGTTTCTTTGCTTAGTAAATATTTATATAGGTCTACTATGTGCCAGACACCATTTTAAGCACTGTACAAATATTAACTGACTTATTCTTCACAACAGCCCAACAATATAGATATCATTATTCTTCCCATTTAATTAGGAAATTGAAGCACAGTTAAGTAACTTTTCCAAGGCCAAACAGCTAGTAAGGAGCAGTAAGGGAGTATGAATCCAGGCTATTTGGCCCCAGGTTCCACCCTGTTAACCAAGATAAAATGAGATCCGGTTCTTGCTCTTCAAAATCTCCAGCTTTTAAAATCCTCATGAGAACAGATAAAAAACTAAAGCTCAGAGATATCTTCTGAATTTCCCCAAGTCACATGCTGCTGGGATTCCACACCAGATCTAATTCCAGGCGGTGTTAAGGAAGGTTTAGTTAGAGATGGGTGCAAGAGAGGCAACAAAGAGGACGTTTCTAGAACCTAGAGAGAGAGAGAGCATTTCTTCAAGCCCACCGGCAAGTTGGAAGCATCCCGAGAGACACCAAAGCAATGAAATAACCTGCACTCCCTGTCCAGGCCTTCGTGATTTGTGACCGTATGCTGCCCAGCCAGTATTCATGCCTCCCGATATTTTGGGGCACTGTTATATATAGACCACGTTTCTATTTATATTTTCATTGAATTCCTACTAACCCTAGCTGATTCCCTGCCTCCCCAAACCTAGAGAGGGGAGGATAAAAACCCTTTTTCACCATGTCAGTGAGGGGCAAAGGTGAAGGTCAAAGTCTTGCCTGTGTGTGCAGTCTTTCAGCAGGAGCCCTTTGCAGGGAAACATTCGGGACAAGGGAGCTTTCTGTGCCTTCCAAAGGAAATGGGGAAGTGGAACAGGGGGTGGGAAGGGCACAAGGCTGGCCTTATACAGAGGCAGCCACGTTCTGCCAGTACAGTAGGATTTGAGGCAGGCGTAGAGGACTCTCGTTCTGAAATCTTTTCCCCTTTGCATGATATTCCATTATCAGGCATTTATTCCTTTGGTCTTAATAGTTGTTAGATCACAAAATGTTGGGACTATGAGAAAACCTAGACAGCATCAAGTCCAATCCTTGTATTTCACAAATGGGGGAAAACTCAGGCTCAGAGAAGGGCTGTGACCCATCCTTATGGGGGATTCTGAACTCATAAATACAAATCTATTACAATGCACAGAAGAACACCCTAATGTTGGAGAAACTGCCGTCAGTGGCAGCAAAAGAAATGGGACAGCAAAGCAGATCCCAGGCCCAGAGTTCCTCCCTCACCAAGTTTTAGGGATGAGTAAGTAAAACCCTGTGACTTTTCTTAAGGTTCTATTTGGTGCCTCAAAGAAAAACTTCTGTTTTAGTGTCACATAGAAAGATAACAGTAAACTGGGACATCTTTCTTCCTTGCTTTCAGTACTCTTGAATCATGGTTTAGAAAATAATATCTATGATGATTGTCATTACATAGTTACTTCATAGGTTTGTGTTTCCAAAGCCAGCTTTCCAGAATGCAATTATTTCCTTCTGGACACTATGCCTGCAATTCCAGCACCTGCCACTAGGTGGATGGTAGATGTTGACAGATTAAGTGAAAGGTAACTGAGAAAATATAATCTAGCTAAAACCTTTACCAACAGAATGTGATACTTTATTAAAAGGAAAACATTGTTCAACATCTAATATGTGTGTGTGTGTGTGTGTGTGTGTATACATATATATAAAGAAAATAAGACTTGAAACAAGGTTTAAAGATATGCAAACACCCTGGTGTAGGTAAAACATCCACCATTTTATACCAAATCTTAACTGTCAATCTCCAGACAGTACATCTTTGGTCAGTCACACTCTGTGGCAAGGACATAAAGAATAGTGGTCAAAGGCTGGGTGCAGTGGCTCATGCTTATAATCCCAACACTTTGGAAGGCTGACGCAGGCAGATCACTTAAGGTCAAAAGTTTGAGACGAGCCTGCCCAACATGGTGAAACCCTGAATCTACTAAGAATACAAAAAAAAAAAAAAAAAAAAAGCCCAGCGTGGTGGCGGGGTGGGCACCTATAATCCCAGCTACTTGGGAAGCTGAGGCAGAAGAATTGCTTGAACCCAGGAGGTGCCACTGCACTCCAGCCTGGGTGACAGAGTGAGATGCCATCTCAAAAAAAAAAAAAAAAAGAATAAAAAATAGTTATTAAGGGCTTGGGCTTGGAAGTCTGGAAGTGGAGGGAACCAGGTTTGAACCCCAGCTCTGCCGCTTACCAGCTGAGTGGCCTTGGCTAAGTCGTGCACCCATTCTAGCCTGTGAGTCTTCATGTGTCAAGTAGAGTTGTCATTAAATGAGATAACATAAGCATGTGAAACCCTTTGCACAGTATCTGGCAGAAGTATATGCTTAATAAATAGTAGTTATAATCCTTAAGTAGACATTCTCTCTCATTTATGATAGTTTAACTTGTTAAAGTTCCAGACCTCACGCAAAGTTCCTTAGAAAGCTGTTTGCAACTTCCTCCCTACAGCCAATTGAACAACTCTGGACCACTGGGCTCATATCGTGAACAGCTGTTCCACCCTCTCTCTTTCAGGAGCAAGT
Organism: Cheracebus regulus; assembly: GCA_963574635.1. NCBI lineage: Eukaryota > Metazoa > Chordata > Mammalia > Primates > Pitheciidae > Cheracebus > Cheracebus regulus. The sequence goes on along the minus strand of CAUYQU010027231.1, from coordinate 28,225 downwards.
CTTTCTGGTAAGCAAGACCACGTAGGTCTTACTTAAGCCAGCTTCACCAACTACTAACTATTAACTAGCTAATTCATCTTTCAGATCAGAAACAAGAGGCCAAGTGTAAAAAATGTGCCAATCAGAGAAGAATTACCTGGCCACCAAATTACCAGTCACTCACTCATCTCACCTACCCTGCACCCCCTCCCCCGGCTCCTTTATTTTGAAGCTTAGGTCTGCAATGATTATTTTATAGAGAAGAACAAAATATGCTCCTTTCAAATTTCACTTTGTTCTTTTTCTTTTTTGAAATTAAAACAAATTTTGTTTAAAGACAGGATTGCACTCTGTCACCCAGGATGGAGTGCAGTGGCATAATCATAGCTCGCTGTAACCTTGAACTCCTGGGCTCAAGTGATCCTCCCACCTCAGCCTCCTGAGTAGCTGGGACCACAGGAGCATGGCACAACGCTTCGCTTCACTTTATTTTGTTGACTTAACTTTTTTCCAGAGACTCCGTGCAAGAGCCTGTTTTCCCTCCTAATAGTACAACATAACTTCAGACATAGGCTTTAGACGTTCTCATGCCACCCTGTCTTCAAAACCACAGAGAGTTCCTGAGCCAGTCTTGCCCATCTCCAATCAGGGAACTTCTGAAATAAAAACCTTAGTGAGCTCCTTGGCCCAAAACTTCACCCCATCTTGGAAGGGAGGGGAGAGAGAATGTTCTGACCTACATCTGACGAGGGTATGTGCTTGGGGCCTGAGCATCCTCCTGGTTGGGCTAGTGATGGGACAGGGGGCTGTTACTCATGACCCCCTCCCACCGAATAATAGAAACACGTGGGCAGCTCAAGTGTATGTAAGGATACGAGGCCAAGAAACCAGCCTTCACCAAGTTACCTCTGTAAAGCCTCGTCTCTGCATGCACCTCTACTTTGAGTCAGAAATGGATTCATTGCAGGCTCAGTTGTTCATATCATGTGAATGAACTGAATGTAACCAAGCATCAAGAGAGCCCTAAAGACACAGTAGACCTTGCCAGGCATGGTGGCTCATGCCTGTAATCCCAGCACTTTGGGAGGCTGAGGCGGGCGGATCACAAGACCAGGAGTTCGAGACCAGCCTGACCAACATGATGAAACCCCATCTCTACTAAAAATACAAAAAAATCAGCCAGGCATGGTGGCACATATCTGTGATCCCAGCTACTCAGGAGGCTGAGGCAGGACAATCCCTTGAACCCAGGCGGCAGAAGTTGCAGTGAGCTGAGATCGTGCCACTGCACTCCAGCCTGGGCGACAGAGCAAGACTCTGTCTCAGGAAAAAAAAAAAAGACACAGTAGAACTCTTATAGAAGGGCTGTGATGGACCTTAAAACATTGCTTCTCCAACTTTACGGTGCATAAAAATCACCTGTGCATGTTAAAATGCAGACGGTGACTTACAGGTGTGGGGTGAGGCCAAGTCTGCATTTCCAACAAGCTCCCAGGCGATGCGCCTGCTGCTGATCTGAGGACCACATTTTGAATAGCAATCCTTAAAACACACAAGGCTGTGAGATTGCACTCCTGAGAAGAGACCTTACTCCTGGAAGGGATTCTAGGAGGCTGCATTCAAACGATCCCAGAGACAGCTCACCATTTTGTTAGGGACCTGATGCTAAAAAAATCACCAAATCACGATCATGTGCTGGGGACTTACTGTGTGCTCCTCAGATGACATTTCATCTGAAGCCCTCAACAACCTGGGAGGGATTTCGGAGGATTATGACGGAGGTTCAGAATTAAACTGATTAAAACTGGCCCAAAGTCACACAACCATGAAGAGCTGAGCTGGGATTTCTTTTAATTTTTATTATTTGAAACAGGGTCTTACTATGTTGCCCAGGCTGGTCTCAAACTCTTGGGCTCGAGCGATCCTCCTGCCTCAGTCTCCCAAGTAGCTGGGACTACAGGTGTGAGACACTGTTCCCAGCCTGCTGAGTTGGGATTTGAACCCCAGGTTTGTCTGGCTCTAAGCCCTCCACTATGGAAATACAATAGTTAACCATCTCAACCACAGAAAACAGCAGAGTTTTGGTTCAGGGAAGCAGCACCAAGTAAAAAGCCCAGATGTGAACCCAGCTCTGAAGGAGCCCAAAGCCAGGGCTCAGAACCCACCCCCTGTCCCCTGGGAAGTTCTTCCTGTCCCTGGAAGTTCTCTATGAGATCCACCCAAAAGTGTCCTCATTAAGGCGAAATCTGGCTTCATGTGTTTGGGTCTGGGGAGAAACAGAAACCCAGCCCCTTTACTTCACATGAACTTCGATCTTGGTGGCTGAAGCCTGGACAGGGGTCACCAGGCCACCCTGTCCCTGACAGGTAGAGACAGGTGAGGTCACCAGTCAATCCCCACCCTCCACATTCGCCTCCTCCGTTCCCTTCTGAAGGTACATTCAGGTGAACAGGCTCAATCTTCAGGCCTGCCAGTCCCCTGGGGCCAACTGTGGTCTGGAGGCCAGGCAGCCTGGCATCCTGGGGCCTCCTCAGTGGACACCAGTCCTGGGAACTATGGAGGTGAAGGGAGAGGAGGTATTTTCAGGGCCCAGACGATGGGACTGCTGGGTGCCAGGCAGCCCCTGGATGAATGACACATCAGTTCACACAGACGATGCCTAGAGCCAGCTCAGTCCCTGCCAGGGAAGAGCTCTGGCTTGGGGCTTTGTCCTTGAGCCTGGGTCCAGTGGACCCTGGAGGGAAGTGTGGGGGATTAGGCCAGGGACACTGTGGGGATTTACCTCCAGTACCCCTCACCTCCGAAGAAGGTGTGGGGGGCCGGAGCTCCCTATCAATGCGCCTCAGTGTTCCCCTCCACCACCGCCACCCGCTGCTGTCCCTCCCAACCCCCCAGTGAAACCTGGACCCGGAAACCAGAGTGCCCAGTGCCCGGAGGCTCCTGGGGAGGGAGGCTGCCCACCACAAAGCACCTTTCATATGCTCCAGAGGCCTGGGCCACCCCAGAGGAGGGAGGAAGCCCTTTCCCTTCACCCCCAAGGAGGCAGCCCGCAGGCCGGAGTGGGGAGCGGTGGTGCTGTGAAAAGCTCCTTCTGCCATGTCGGCCAGGGCTGCCCAGAGCTGCGGTGCCTTCAGTCCCTCAGCATGGCCTCTTAGTTATTCCTCTAAGACAGACCCGTCAACTTCCCTCCACCCGGGGCCCAGCCTAGGCCAAGCCACCATTGCCTGTCACCTGCCTCTCCAGGACCCGGCTGGTCCTCTCCACAAAAGCTCCCAACAGCCCCTTCTCCAGATCCCATGCAGGCCTTTGAGGCCCGGCACCTTCTTCCGTCTCCAGCCTCAGCTGCCTTCTGCCCTCTCACCTCTATCAACCCTGGTCCCAGTAACCTTCCAGTCAGTCATCTACGCTAGAGTGTCAATTGGCTGGAAGCACCATCCCCGGGGACACCAGGGTGTAACTGTGCTCTCTTAGCATGGAGGGAAAGGATCTGACCTTGTAAAAGGACATTTGGGCATTGGGCAAGGAAACGATATATTTCCAGGGGGAGAGGTTGGAGGGGAAAATGACAGGAGTGTCACTGAGCCCTGAAATCATGACTGTCACTTTCTGGTGACTGCCAACAAGCAAGGCGATCTCTGATTGCTCAAATTTAACTTCTTCAATTTTGTGCCACGAATGGGGTGCACTAGAATCCGGGACACTGGAGACGCAGGCTCAGTGCATTTTCTGCACCTTAGATGACACAGACAGACTGGGATCATGAAAAGAGACAGGCTTTTCTTGCCCTGATCAGAAAGTTTCTGGGGAAGATACTTAGGATACAATCCATCCAGGATGAAGGGTCTGGGGTAGGCGTTCAGGAGCTGACTCCCTTCTAGAATAACTGGGGAGGCACACAGCAAGTTTAACAAGGTGGCCTGGCTCTTTTCCTGGTCTTGAAATGTGGGATGTCACGCAGGAAGGGCTTGGGAGACAGATCTACATTTCAAAAGTGAAAAAAGCCCTTGTGTAGCTGACACCTGCGACGCATGTTACTCCCTGCGAGAACTGGAGGCTCTGCAGCTGACAGCCTGCAAAGCTAGTGACAGTGACACTGCCACATGATCAGAGGTCGAGCCCCCACCTCTCAGCCCAGATCAGCCATCTGGGTTGTCTGCTCTTTAGAAACAAGCTCCTTGCTGCTACGCAAGTTATCACAGGCCGGGAAAGAACCACAGGAGGTTCGGCTTTGCCTGGGCTGCGGTGGGAAGAGCTGACTCAGCACAGAGCAGAGGGCAAGCTGAGGGCAGAGCAAAGGAAACCCCACATCTGTGTCCTGCGGCAAAGCTACCACGTGCACAGACAGGTTTATAGCACCAGCCCTCTCCCGCTGCAGCCCACACAGCGCTTTCCATGCCTTAACTGCTCGCGACATCACCCCAAACTATACCACGATCAACCCATTTGACAGATGAGGCAATAGAGCCTGGAATGTGTGTGACTGAGCCAGATGGCGCAGCTCACAAACACACAGGTGGAGCTGCTCTGGAGTTCTTGGCTCCACAAGTCCTGTCTGTTCAGCTCTCTCCGGGTGACTCAGCCCTCCTCACCGTTCCACACACTTCTTACTGTTCTTCAAACACATGCGGTTGGTCCCACTAAGGTTACTGCTCTTGCTGTCCCCCAAGCCTGGCACCCCTGGGCCCTGATGATCCCATGCCTACTTAGTGCAGATGTCACCTCTGCAAAGAAGCCCTTTGCGACCATCTAATCCCAGATGTCTTGAGCTGCAGCACCTGCCACATGACTGGGTTATTTTTCCTTGTGGCACTCATCACTCTTGCAAATTGCTCATCTATTTGTCCGCTTTCTGATTCCCACACTGGAAGGTAAACTTCCTGAGAACCACAGCCAGGCCTTCTTTTATTCTCAGTCATATCACCAGTGGCCAGAGCTGGCACATAGTGTGTGTTCAATAAATATCTACGATAGAAATGAATGAATGTATTTCTTCCACACTGTGTTCAGAGTCAGCTGCTGACAGCATGCCCTGAGAACTGCGTGTCTAGATTACAGAGTGGGAGACTGATTATTGAGGATGAGAAGCAGTAATTACAGCAAGAGAAGACAAGATACCTCCAGTGGAGGCTGGAGGCAAGCCGCGTCTAAGATGGCACACAGTGCCTCTCGGGCCTATCATCTTGCTGACCTTTTTAAACCCCAGAATTACCAACAGACTCTATTTTTCCTTCTCCATCACATAGTTTGGCTTTTCCTGACATCCCAGGTTACCTGTGGGGCCCAGAAACTTCTCAACCTCTCTCCTATGGGGGTTGCAGTCTCTGGTGAAATCTCAGAGCCGTAGCGTTGAGGACCCTTCAGGAAGGGCTTTCTCAGCTGGTGCCTGGTGGAGACACACACAGACCCTACAGTCCAGGGAGGGAGCTGCCGACCAGCTCCAGCTGAAGACATCCCTTCCCCCTGCTTCCTTCTATGCTGGAACAAATACCGGATCTGCTGCACAGGGCTCTGGGGGCTGGGAGAGGAAGGCCCCGGAGAGCATGCTTGCAATTCACCCAGCACCCTCTGCACTGTGGCTCCAAACTGCCTCTTCATTAAGGGGCCGTTATGTAAACTGGCGAGTCAGTACAAAAGAACCAAGCATGCCTGCTGACTAAAAATATACCTCTAAGCTCACAAGGTCACGAGGCTGTCTGCAGGCTGGCAGTGCCTACCTTGATTATGGTTCTAGGTTCACTCTTCTCCATGACTCATCAGTCTGGGATATGGATAGCTATGCATGGGACTAACTCAGCTATTAGGGCGAAGGGCTTTCTGGAAGCCCAGAGGCCCAGTGCCAGCCAGCACAGAGACACAGATGGCTTGCTAGTGGGAGGGGACCTCGCACAGCCTTTGCAGAGGGAGTGCAGCTCTTTCTGCCCCACTGCCTGGCTTCTGAAGCCCCTCAGTCCCTGGTCGCAGTTGTTTGCTTTTTGCATCAGCAGCTACACACTCTACTTCATGCCGTTAACGACCATTTCCTCTCGGGGAGTCTCCTCGGGCCAGCAAACTTGGGATACACAGGAAATCTACTCCAAACCTAGGACGGGCAACAGGAGATGGATTTTCCATAATCGTCTTCTAAAACAAGGCAGAAAACTCCAAGTAAACAGTAGGCTGCCCTGAGAGGCTGGTGACCCCACCACGCTTGGCCTAATGTCTTAAGGAACTTGATTTCTACCCAGCCCTCCAAAACACCAGAGACCTCAGAAAACACCAAGGCCCACTTGTGAGTCAGTTCTCCCTGGGCCTGCTGCTGTTGTACACACCTTGTAAACAAGGCACTAACTACTTTTTGTTTTGGATGACCTTTTCAAAGGTGCTTGTGTAGCAAACAGCCTTTGAAGACAGAGGTAGTCTCTTGCTCTGGAGCATACGGCAGGTTTGCACATAGTCTTGGACTAAGGATAGTGTCTATCTTCAGAGCAAAAGGGCAGGTTTGCTAACTGTCCATTATAAAAAGATGTGGGCTCCCCTCCTATAACGTAACTCACTGCATGTGCAGCATTCACCTGAGCCTGTCTTATTATACCTATGGAACTTGGAGGAACATGAGAAGTCCCAAAGTATAAAAATGTATATAAACCAGGCCAGGTGTAGTGGCTCACACCTGTAATCCCAATACTTTGGGAGTCCAAGGCAGGTAGGTCATTTGAGTCCACAAGTTTGAGACCAGCCTGAGTAATATGATGAAACCCCGTCAATACAAAAAGTACAAGAATTAGCGAGGTGTGGCGGCATGCACTTGTAGTCTCAGCTACTTGTCCGAGGTGCTAGGACAGATTGAACCTTGGAGATCGAGGCCACAGTGAGCTGTGATTGTACCACCGTACCCCAGCCTGGGCAACAAAGCGAGACTCTGTCTCAAATATATATATGTATTATATATACATTCATATGTATTAAATATGTATATGTATTTAAAAAAACACGTGGGCTGGGCACGGTGGCTCATGCCTGTAATCCCAGCACTTTGGGAGGCTCAGGCAGGCAGATCACAAGGTCAGGAGTTCGAGACCAGCCTGACCAACATGGTGAAACCCCGTCTTTACTAAAAATACAAAAATTAGCTGGGCATGGTGGCACATAGCTGTAGTCCCGGCTACTCGGGAGGTTGAGGCAGGAAAGTCACTTGAACCTGGGAAGTGGAGGTTGCAGTGAGCAGAGATTGCGCCATTGCACTTCAGCCTGGGTGATAGAGTAAGACTCCGTCTCAAAAAAAAAAAATGTACATATATATATATATATATATACACACACACACACACACACACACACACGCATATAAAATATTAAAAATATACAATATGTATATATATATATATATATACTTTGTAACCAGGTAAAGATGAATACTTTTTTTTAATCAAAAGAGAGCTGTAGTAAAAATACGTTGTTTGTTTGTTTTAGAGACAGCATCTTGCTATGTTGCCCAGGCTAGTCTTGAACTGTTATCCTCAAGCGATCCTCCTGTTTCAGCCTACTGAGTTGCTGGAAATACAGACGTGAGCCACCATGCCCAGCCATGAATACTTAAAAGAAAATGAAAAAAAAAAAAAAGTTCCTTGCTTTGCAACAGGATTTATTACATGCCTCTTTTAAATAGAATAACACTTTGGACACCTAAAAGATAATGTTATCTGTTTCCAAGAGCTGAAGCTGCACAGGTTTCTGGAATATGCCTTTTTGTGGAGGGTGGGAATGCCGAGAGGTTGGGCCTGGGAGTGGAGTTTCTTAGGGACTATTATCAAACCACTGCCTCCTTCCTAGAGCCCAGCTGGCATGCTTGTTTAATAGCACTCTCCACCTCCATAAAATAAAAATCAATTACTCAGTCCTGTGGTCTAGTTTGTTGAGTTGTGCCAATATTAATTTCCTGGTTTTGATAACATACTGCGGTTACACAAGATGTTACCATTGCAGGGAAGTGATGTGATGGTGAAAAGTGATTTGACCTCTCCTTAAAATGGGACTCATGCCAGCCACCCTACAGTACAGTGGTGGAACTGGAGGGGAGCATATAGAGTGCCTAGTATTTTTGCAACCTCTTGTGAGTCTCTCATTTCAAAATAAAAAGTTTTTAAAAATGCTGTTAGGAAACCAAATAGCCAAACCTGTTCGATCATAATTAAATGAAGACAGTGCTCTGAAAGCCTTGGGCTATGTTATTTGTAATCATTAAAATAATAATTGTTAATTGGTTTAACTGCAAGAAAAATGTCAATTACTCTGCTGGTGAGTAATTACCTTGGCCACTCAATGGAATGAGAGAGCCCTTATAGGTCACCTGAGTCCCCGTGAGGTTCAAGCCATCTGCTGCTCCACACAGGGCACTCCTGTAACATGAGATAGCAATGACAGCCCGAGGGAGGGACTGGACCGTCTGCTCTGTCTCAGGCAGAACCTCTCAGGTCCCTAACCTGAGAGGTGCAGAGGCAGGCAGGGAGGGACAAAGACAGAGTTTAACTGAAGCTCTTGTGGCAATTTCTTCTTGCCCAAGGAAAGATATACGGCCCCAGAATCACAGCTCTGCCACAGTATGGCTAAGTGATAGTGAAGAGTGATTTGACTTCTCTCTCAAATGGGGATAAAGCCACCTGCAGTGAGACTGGAGGGAAGAAGGTATGCAGAGTGCTAGGACAAGGCTAGGCACACACTAGGAGCAATCAGTAAGTCTTTTTTTTTTTTTAAGACAGAGTCTCACTCTGTCGCCCAGGCTGGAGTGCAGTGGTATGATCTTGGCTCACTGCAACCTCTGCCTCCCAGGTCCAAGCAATTCTCCCACCTCAGTCTCCCGAGTAGCTGGGACTACAGCTACTACAGCACCACTACGCCTGGCCAATGATTTTGCTGTATTTTTAGTAGAGATGGGGGTTCCACCATGTTGGCTAGGCTGGTCTGGAACTCCTAGCCTCAAGTGATCCACCCACCTCGGCTTCCCAAAGTGCTGGGATTGCAGGTGTGAGCCATCGTGCCCAACGTGTCTTTAAAAAGCACCCCCTATCCAGCATCATGATAGAAACATGATGGAAGTGGATAAGGGCCTTGTTAAAGAGACTCCAAAGGCCAGCAAAATAGAAGGGCATGTCTCCCTCAGTCTCACATAATATGGGATTTGGAGGCATAGGCCTGGAGGGGCTCCCTTCCCTTCCCTCTACCCCTTGCCCCCACCACCACTCTTGAGGGTGTCTGGGCTCTGGAGTAACTCTCTGCCCCTTCCTGCTGGTGAAGCTACTGGGTTTTCTTTCCTAGGATGCCTTGCTGGAGATCTGCCAGTCCCTCATGGGATCCACAGCTTCTCCTTGCCTTCCCAGGACTCTGCGGACTTCATAAAGGCTGGTGGTCCTAGGCACAGAGGAATTTCACTTCCAGGGTCCAGAAAGCAGGTTCGATCCCTGGTGAAAACCATTTGGGGGCTGTCTCATGGGCAGTTCCCCTATAAACTTTTACATAGGATTTGATGGATATGAAATGTCAGACCCCTGGGTCAGCAGTGTACTGGCTCCCCACTCTCCCACCTTGTTGGCCCTACTCACAGACCCCCAATCCTTACCCCCAACTGCAGCACCACTGCACAACCCTCCATCTGTCCCCCAAGAGCCCATGTGCACTGCCTGAGTCAGCTTCTCCAGGGATGGAGCTTCTGCCTTTGACCACAGGAGCTGGGGGCACTCACCACTTTTCAAATCTACAGGCTGACCTTAAACTCTGGCCATTACACCACCCAGACATATCACAAGCCTGTGTCCTAGGTCCCAAGACTTATGGCCCATGTGTGAGATTTTCTGCCAGGATTTGACTGGCAGATGGGCAAACATGCAACCAAGCCGTGGGTTCCTTTCTTCTCTAATTCTGCTGCTTTCTCTGTCAGCTCCACCAGCCAGTCAAAATTCTATGAGCCCTAAGCCGTGAGCCTGCAGCCACGTGAGCCAAAGCAAATCAGCTGGCCTAACACTCCAAGCGCATCCCCCAGACCCCATACTTGGGCAGCAGAAATGCTCATCACGTTCCAGCATCTCTGGAGCTAAAATCGAGACCCTTCTGGAAATAATGGGTGCTCTCTGCTTCCACCCCTTGGGATTTCCTTGCTCTGACATTTCAGTTGAGGCAAAGGGCTGGCAAGCCTGTTCCTAAGGCTGGCTCCTAACCCTCTCTGGGTTGTGAGACTGTCAAGTTCTCTGGGGTTCTGCTGAGTCACTGCTACTGAGGGTGAGCCTGGGGGAGTCGGCAGGTGGCTTCAGACACCCTCCCTAGAGGCAGGGAAGCAGGAGCAGAGCCCCGAGCTGATGGTAGTGTGCATAGCAGACGCTGTCCAGAGCCCTTGTACCAGCGGAGGCGCCTCCCATCAGTGCTGTGAGTGTGGGATGCTGCTAGGGGTCCCAGCTGCCCCTTCTTCAGATGCATGCCTCTGGCCATCAGAGCCCCCGTGGCCATACTCCACACCCTTTGGAGGAGGAGGCAGCCCACAGACAATGGATGACTGATGTTGGGGGGTATAAAAGCTGTCCTCTAAGATGGGAGAGTTCTGTGGTGCCATTCACCCTCCAGAGCTCCCCATGGGATCAGTCGGAGGCTAGACTTAGCTGAACTCACATTTCTGCCTCACTTCCTCCCCTGCCCCATCCCGCTTCCTTCCCTGCCACAGGAAATTCACATGAGAGTAGAACCTCAAAAGCCACGTGCAGCTGAATCCTTGCCTCAGGCTCTACATTTAAGGAACTTGACTTAAGACAGGCAATGTTCATCACTGCACTTCTCTGACACCCTCTCCTCCTGCGACTCCTGTGCATCAGGGCGGTGGGGATGGATGGGGAATCCTCACACTCACTCAGCTTGCCCTGGCTAGGTTCTGAGTGTGTTGGGTGATTTTTTCCTTAGTCTTTTTCCTTCATGTCCGAGCTAAGGAGTGAGCAGAGCATGACAGGGTTAAGGTAGTTTCTAGTGAGCAGGAGGAAGGCCAGGGACAGGGCTTGGGAACCTCGGGGTAGGATTCCAAATGGCCAGCGATGGCCAATCTGAAGTCCTGGAGACTGAGTGAGCCAAACAGAAGAGTCTCAGAGGGAACCCTGCTGGAGAAAGGCAAGGAAAAAAGCCAAGCCAGGAAAAGGAGGGCAGAGGGTGGGGGCAAGTCAGCCTCATTCCTCCTGACAATATCACCTGCTATGCACAGGTCACATCTGCACAGGGGCTGGAAGGTGTCCCCATGCTTGACTTTGCCCAGTAGATGACAGTGGTGTGGGGTGTGGGGGCAGGTGACTTTCTTAATTAACAGCTGCCATTTATTGAGTATTTACTGTAAGACAGACATTGTGCAAAGTGTTTTGCATAAATTCTTTGAATCCTCACTGCAATCCTATAAGAGGAAACTGAAGGTCAGAGAGGTCCTCAGTCCTGCGGCAGCTGTTGTGTTCTTGGCTCCTGGGCAGCTGATATGAAAGGGAGCCCTGGCCCAGGGGTCAGGAATGACAGTTCTGATGTCACCTGTACCTCCTGGGTGCGTAGCCTTGTGCACGTCTATTAGCCTCCCTTGGCCTCAGCTTCCTAGTCAGTAAAATGGGGGTGATCAAATCAGATTCTATATGTAAATGTGTGGTGTAAAATGCTAGGCATGTACGCAACATTAGTAATAATAAGGACTAACATTTATTTGTCCTCTACTAGGGGCTGGCCATAATTCTAAGCACCTGAGATGCATGCATTTATTTTATCCTTGAAACAGCCCCACAAAGTACATTCTATCATCATCCCCATTTTCCAGATGAGGAAACTGAAGCACAGAGAAGTTCATGCAATGGGTAACCAGCAGAGCCAGGGTGAACCCAGGCAGTCTGACCCCCCACACAAGGGACCGGGGTAGCCACAGGACACAGCTTTGCCCTGCTTTCCACCCTCCAAGCCTACCCATCCTGTGGAGGCCAACTCCCAGCTCCCCTCGTTCAGGAGGTCTCTGCTGACCTCCTCAGCTCACAATGAGGTCGCTGTTCTCTGAGCTCCCTCTCCAGTCACCCTCAAATTGCACAGTGGTAGAGGCGGTCACATCCTGCCTTAAATGGTCCTGGGATGATGGAGCAGGTCTTCTCTCCCACTAGCCCGAGGGTTCCATAGATGAGGGAAACACATTCAGATCTCCCTTTAATTCACCAGGCCACCCCAGCCCCATGAACTCTGACAGACTGAACCCCGGTAAACAGCCACTGATGGAATGGTAATGGGGTGCTCTTCTGGAGTGCTGGCTGAGGAAGAAGTGGGAGAAGAAGCCATTTTTTTTTTTTGGAGATGGAGTCTCGCTCTGTCACCCAGGCTGGAGTGCAGTGGTGCAACCTAGGCTCACTGTAACCTCCACCTCCAAGGTTCAAGCGATTCTTCTGCCTCAGGAGAGACTGAATCCTCACTGTAATCCCATAAGAGGAAACTGAAGGTCAGAGAGGTCTTCAGTCCTGCAGCAGCTATTGTGTTCTTGGCTCCAGCTGTTGTGTTCTTGGCTCCTGGGCAGCTGATGTGAAAGGGAGCCCTGGCCCAGGGGTCAGGAATGACAGTTCTGGCGTTGGCTGTACTTCCTCGGTATGGAACCTTGAGATTGAGGATTCAATCTCCTTTGAGTAGCTGGGCTTATAGGCATGTGCCACTATGCCCAGGTAATTTTTGTATTTTTAGTAGAGACAGAGTTTCACAACACTGGCCACGCTGCTCTCGAACTCCTGACCTCAGGTGATCTACCCTCCTCGGCCTCCCAAAGTGCTGGGATTACAGAAGCCCATTCTTCTGGAGCAAACACGCAACCTTCATGCCCCAAGGCCAGGCTACCACGCCGTGGACTCAGGTTGCCTCTAGAACACGTGTGCCCACAGCGTCCCAGCTGGGCTACCAGACCCTGGCACCGAGCTTCCAGACACTACTGGAGCACCATCCAAGGTTGTCACCAACCTGGATGCTGGACATTCCATTCAAGACCCAGTGCAAAGCCAAGCAAGGCACGCAAGTCACCCCGTATGAACTCCTAGGCCAGGAATGGAGAAGCAATCCCATGCCTCCATGGAGGGAGGCCAGGGGCTGAGACTCCCTACGCCCTTGCTGACTGGTTCCAGTCTTGCCCAAATTGTGGGATTTAGAAGTTCTTCCTTGTAGCTAAATTATCTCTAGCTATATATAGCATAAGACTCTGGGGACAGGCGGTGACAGGCACTCACATATTTCGCTGCTTTTGAGTATGGAGGAATGCAGGAGAAACACCTTTCAGAGAGAAGACACTCTCTGAGGGAGATGCCCCTACATTTGTTTTCAAATCAGCAAGCAGGTACTGGCTGTGGGCTGGCAGTGTGCCAGGGGTTAGTAAGATGCAGGCCGTGCTTCTTGCCAAGGTCAGACTGATCACTGTGGCTGAGGCTGACCTGCACAGGCCCAGGGCCAGCATGAGCCCAAGGGGGAGCCCACTGTGAAGGAGCTCTCCTACGGAATGGCAGGGGTTCTGGAGAGCCAGGAGATAGTGTCGCTCGACACGGACCAGGAGGCCAGAGTTTACACCTCAGCTCTGCCACTTCTATGGGCAGTTCTTTTTTTTGTTTTTGTTTTTGTTTTTGTTTTTGAGACAAGGTTTCCCTCTGTCGCCAGGCTGGAGTGCAGTGGTGTGATCTTGGCTCACTGCAACCTCTGCCTCCTGAGTTCAAGAGAGTCTCCTGTCAGCCTCCCAAGTAGCTGGGACTACCACACCTAGCTAATTTTTTTGTATTTTTAGTAGAGATGGGGTTTCACCATGTTGGCCAGGCTGGTCTCGAACTCATGACCTCATGATCCACCCACCTCGGCCTCCCAAAGTGCTGGGATTACAGGCATGAGCCACTGCGCCCAGCTTATGAGTAGTTCTTTAACCTATCTGAACCCAACATCTTCACCCACTGGGGGAGATTGTAGTACATGCCTCAGTATGGCAATGTGCATATGATAAAAAAGCACTCCGTAGCTATAAATCTCTATACACATTTAAGACATCATCAAAATAACAGGTTATGATAGACCTGAGCTTTCCTCTAAATTACATAACATAACTGAATGCCTTAAACATGCTCCAAAATGTTGTAAGCCACCTCTTCAGTATAAGGTGACGTGAGGACTGAAGGAGGTGAGGCCAGGGAGGGTGCTCAACGTATCTGTGATTAGAATGGGAGTCAGTGCAAAGAGCTTGTCCTGCGGCTCTGTATCCGCTCACAGGAGAACTTGGTCTCTCTGTGCTTTTTGTGAAAAGGAAACCAAAGTCCAGGAGTCTGAGAAACTCCTCGGAAGCTACAGGCCAAGAGACAGCAGAGACGGTCTTGCAATGGTGGGAGAAGCCATTTGGAGGACCGCGGCTTTCAGAATCCAGAGCTTCCAAATCCCCTGGGGGAATTGTTCATATGCAGATTCCCAGGCATGCCGGGCCCAGAATTTCCTGCTTAGTAGCCTCTTCTTCCCTTAAGGGAAGGACCGATCCTTCCCCACTTATCCCCATCCCTGGGTGGAGCCACCCAATGCTTACCTGGAAGGAAGGGGATGATCCTTTGCTTGGGGTCCTTCTGGCCACCTTCAATGGGAAACTTATCCAAAAGCTGCATCTGAAAAGCCAGACAGACAGAGGGACAGGATTCAGAAGACCAGAACGTTCCTCATCATCCCTTCCCCACTCCACTCCACTGCTCCAGGGCCCCACTGTCCTCACACGGATGAGTGACGCCTGAGATCCCTCATTTCACAGACGATTAACAAACCGCATGGGGCATGAGAGGGAGGAGGCCAAAGCTTTCTCTGCATCAAAGAGGGCATCTGACCAATCTCAGGAAGCAGGTAGGAGTGCAGGGGGAGGGGTCAGGAGATGACCCGAGGAAGGCTGGGGTGGGGACCAGAGGCTTTCAGGCCAGGCTGGCCACAGAGTTTCCAGAAGCTCCTCTGGGCCCAGTTTCTTTCCTACTTTATCTGTGGCGTGAATCCTTCAGCCACAGGCCATCCCAAACCCTCTTGGGCCAGGATGGGGGAAGGCCCCACCTGATACTTTAGACAGACCACCCACCTTCCAGAACTGCGCTGTGGAAACAGACCCAGCTGTTATTTTAATTGCAAAACCAAATCCATCCCATTGCCAGAAGACCACTCTTCCACTTCCTACCTTCCCACCCTGAGATCGCTGCTGTTTTTCCAGGGAAAAACCCACTGGAAGAGTTTCCAGTGTTCTGGAGAAACAACTGTTTTTTCTTTGCTATTCTGGGCTGAAATTCTATGTAAACTGGAAAAACGCACAGGACACAGGATGGATGAGGCCAGGGCCCCTTTGTGTGTGGCTGATCTCCTTTCCGCGGCATAGGCAGGAGGGGAGTCGTGATCTAGTCCTGCTGCGCCGGCTGTGTGACCTCAGGCAAGGAATGGAGCCGCTCAAGGTTGGGCCTCAGGCCCTCCTTGGTAGAACGAGAAGGATCAATCACATGATCTTTGAAGTCCAATCAGTCCTTCAAACATATATTGACATGCACTTTACAGCATGGGACACTAAGGAAAGGGCAGTAAAGAAAACAGACAAAAATCCCTGCCCTCCAGGAGTTTATACTCTAGTGGAGGGAGACAAACAGTAAACAAATAAATACGTCATGTGCAAAGGAAGATCAGATCAGTGCTGCAGAGGAAAATCGAGTAGGATAAGGTACTAGAACAGAACACAAGTTGTCATTTTATATAGAGTGGCAAGGAAGGCCTGACCCCGAGCTAGCAATTCTGCAGAGACCTGCAGGGGGCGAGGAGCAAGCTACACTGGACAGGGAGAACCTTCCAGACAGGGAAGCAGGATGTGCAAAGAACCTGACAAGGCCAATGTGGCCGGAGCAGTATGAGCCAGGTGCAGAGGGACAGCCAGTGAGATCTGAGAGGCAGGATGGGCCAGGGCATGGAGGGCCCGGTGAGGCTGTGGTGAAGACTCGGGGCTTATCGTGAGGGAAGCGGAAGTCCTGGAGGGTTCTGTGCAGAGAGAGATGATCTGCTTCACACTTAGAAAAGATGGCTCTAGCTACCGTGTAGGGAATGGACCACAGGGTGGAAGCAGGGAGACCAGTTAGGATCCTACTGAAGGCGACTTGGACCAAGGTGTTAGCATCGGAGGTGGTGAAAGTCTGTTTAGCGTTGCTATAAAGGAAGACCCAAGGCTGGGTAATTTATCAAAAAAAGAAGATTATTTAGCTTGGCTCACACAATTCTACTGGGCATCTGGTGAAGCCTCAGGATGCTTCCACTCACGGCAGAAGGCGAAGGGGAGCCGGCATGTGCAGAGATCACAGGCAAGACAGGAAGCAGACGGCAAGGGGGAGGCGCCAGCCTCTTTTCAACAACCAGCTCTCGAGGGACTCACTCATTACCAGGAGGACAGCACCAACTATTCATGAGGGATCAGCCCCAGTGACCCAAACACCTCCCATTAGGCCCACCTCCAACACTAGGTATCAAATTTCAATGTGAGGTTTGGGGGAAACAAATATCCAAGCTATAGCATAGTCATAGGTTAGACTCTGCGTGTGTGTGTGTGTGTGTGTGTGTGTGTGTGTGTGTATTTCCATCCATCCATCCCTTCGTCCACCCATCCAGCTCTAACACACAATTTTAGAACTGTCTCTTGCATAATAATAATTACCCAACATACCTAGGCTACTTAGATCCCATATAATGAAGGGCAGGTCACTGGTGATTCCATTCAAAACAAGACAGAGACTGCAGCATGATTAACTTTCACTTCCCTGAATACAGATGGATATTTAGCAAAAGCTGGCTCATGAATTTTTCTTTTTCTTTCTTTTGTTTTTTGAGACAGAGTCTTGCTCTGTCACCCAGGCTGGAGTGAGTGGGATGACCTCGGCTCACTGCAACCTCCACCTCCCGGGATCAAGCAAGTCTCATAGCTGAGATTACAAGTGTGCGACACCACGCCTGGCTAACATTTGTATTTTTAGTAGAGATGGGGTTTCACCATGTTGGCCAGTCTGGTCTCGAACTCCTTGCCTCAAGTGATCCACCTGCTTCAGCCTCCCAAAGTGCTGGGATTACAGGTGTGAGCCACCACGCCTGGCCACATGAGTTCTCAATGTTGTAAGTCAAACTCTCAAACATTTAATAATTACCTGCTATGTGTAAAAACAGCAATTGGGCCATAACACTATAAACAGGACTTTTTTTTCTTTCCTATACCTTCATGTTCAGCAAAGGAGTTTTAAAGCTAATTCATTTTCACATAAATTCTACACAGATTAGGACTCCTATTTTCTCCTTTTCCCATTTTCTTCACCCATATTCTGTTTTTGTAAATTTCATTTCTATATAACATTATGACATAAGTAATTCGTGTTCACTAAGAGAAAAAACTAGAAGTTCCAGAAGCAGTGGCTGGTCAAAAAGAGAGTAAGAATCACTCATAATCTCTCCCCTGACATTAATATTTTGGGGTATCTATCCTTGGTAGGCATTCTCCCATGCACGCAAATAAAATGAACCCACCAGTACTTTTACACTATATAATGAACATTTTTCCATGTCAATGAATACTTTCATATCAGCATGCTTTTTTCTCGACGGACTGGGTCTCACTCTGTTGTCCAGGCTGGAGTACAGTGTGTAATCATAGCTTGCTACAGCCCCAAACTCCTGGGCTCAAGTGATCCTCTCACTTCAGCCTCTGGTATAATTAGGACTAGGTGTGTGCCACAATGCCCAGCTAGTGTAAAAAATTATTTTGTAGGGATGGGATTTCACTGTGAGGCTGGTCTCAAGATCCTGGCTTCAAGCTATCCTTCTACCTTGGCCTCCCAAAGCGCTGAGATTACAGGCGTGAGCCACTGAGTCCGGTCAGCATTCTTAATTGGGACACAGAATTTCAGTGTCTGGATAAGCCATAGTGTATTTACTCACTCCCTACTGTTGGACATTTAGGTTGTTTCTGACATTTCACTACTACATATATATATAGCACTATAGTGAATACCCCTGTTCACGCGTCTGTGCACGTTTCCTTAATACCAATGTATTCCTTTTTATTTTTATCTTGTATTCTATGCATGTTTATAAGTACCTGAAATCTTTTCCATAAGAAGAATGAGAATAAATGGATAACTAACATGTTACTGAGGCCTCTGAGAAATGCTCCACAGGTTTCTGATGAAGAGGTAATGATGGTGGGCCCAGCAACATGGGCCCAGGTATGGAACGATTTGTCCTTATCTCAACCACCTGTCTCCCAACACAAGGTGACCAGCTGTGCCACACAAGTGGTGGTTCCTCACCCAAGTTGCTGCATCTCTCTGGGGCTTGAGGGAGTTAGGCTACAAAAACTTTTCATTTTTTTCCCCCAGCTCTGACATGCCTATGTTCTGACTCCTCCATCTCTTTCAGACCTAAGAGTCTGCAATTCTCAGTCACAGTGCTGAGGGAATGTGCTGTGAGGAGTGGACGGAGGCGGGCAGGCCTCGTGCACTCATTCCTTTCCTCCAGGAACAGTTACTGTATGCCTTCTCCAGGTCAGGCTCTGCCTTAGGTGCTAGAAGTAAGTTAAACTGTAGCCTCGAGGCTGGGTGGGGTAGCTCACGTCTGTAATCCCAGCACTTTGGGAGGACAAGGCTGGAGGATTGCTTGAGGCCAGGAGTTTGCAGACCAGCCTGTGAAACCCCATCTCTACTAAAAAAATACAAAAATTAGCTGGGCTTGTGGGTGCACATCTGTAGTCTCAGCTGAGGCCGGAGAGTCTCTTGAACCTGAGAGGCGGAGGCTGCAATGAGCCAAGATCGCACCACGGCACTCCAGCCTGACAGAGCGAGACTTCGTCAAAACAACATCACACACACTGCACACTGCACACACACACACACACACACACACACACACACACAGCCTTCACATGAAGGAGCTCAGGAGCTAGCTCTAAAGTCGGCCTTCACAACCTTCCACATGCATCCGCGGCTCTTGCAGGTTCTGATTCAGCGGGTCTGGGTGGGTCTTCAGTGCTGAGCCCAGCCACACCTGTCACCTAATCCCACCACCAGGCTAAGCCAGCAGAGCCCTGGGGCTGCTGTCCCTGTCAGTCATCCCTCACCCTCATGGACCACTGGCCACGGACAATGGAAGCACAGCTAATTAGCTGCTAGGGACGGGACACCTTTTCGGCCCACAAGACAACTTGGAACAAAAGCAAATCTCCAGGGTCAGACTCAAGAGCAAACCAAATAACCGGGGCCCAGCCGAGTTCACTCCGTGTGGTGCTTGCAGCTGCCGCAGCTGCCCAGTTCAGCGTCTCGGCCCTCAATTCGGCGGAGTGGCAGGCGGTGAGAGACAGTGCAAATGTCGCCCTGCTAGGGGGCGGGCAGCCTGCGAAGCGGGCTCTGTAACCTGGTCAGTACCCAGTTGGCAGGGCTGGTTTCCACAGATACAACAAGCGGGTCTGAGCCGGGGCTGTCTCCAGAACCGGCCGCCCCGCCCTCTGGGAGGACGAGGCCCGGGCGCGGGGGGGGCGAGGTAGGGAGGCCCCGCCCCGCGGAGCGTCCTGCGGCCACCTTTGCAGGCAGGAGGTGGATTCTCCCGTCACTCCCGCCAGGCCTGACTCGGGCTGGAGGAAAAGCAGGGCCCATCGCCAGGGTCCTGGCTGGAGTGAGAGGCGTGTGGAAATGGAGCCCCTCGCAACCACATCAGAACCTCGCAGTGTGTGGAGGAGGCCAGGCTGTTTATCTAAAGGGTGGATCGTGTGAGAGATAGGGGACAGCTGGGCTCCACGCGCCAGCTACAGCCAGAGAAAGCTGATTCGGCAGCTCTCCCTGGGCAGGCTCCGCAGCAATCCACGCTGGAGAGAGGCGAGGGCGGGCGGGCCTAGCTGGGGCACATCTGTAACCCGAGAGGCCTGCTCCTCGCCCCTCCCAGAGGGTGGAGCTCCCAGCGACTCCAACTCTCGGGCCTCAATCCTCAAACTTTCATCCATTGTGCCCATTTCTATCCAGCTCAAGAACAAAGAGTGCATTACTACAAAAAGCTGGTGGCTTTCCTGTTCCAGAAATTCCCCTTAAAAAGAGACAGGGACAGCCAGGCGCGGTGGTTCATGCCTGTAATCCTGGCACTTTGGGAGGCCGAGGCGGGCGGATCACCTGAGGTCAGCGGTTCGAGACCAGCCTGACCACAGGCGAAACCCGTCTCTACTAAAAATACAAAAATTAGCTAGGTGTGGTAGCGGGCGCCTGTAATCCCAGCTTGGGAGGTGAGGCAGGAGAATCACTTGAGCCCGGGTGGGAGAGGTTACAGTGAGCCGAGATCTCCCCATTGCACTCCAGCCTGTGCGATAAGAGCGAAACTCTCTCTAAAAAAAAAAAAAAAAAAAAAAAAAACCATGAGACCACCCAGTCTCTGTGGGGACCATGCGAGATCGCGGGAAACCTCAGAATTCATTTGTTAATTCCACATAGCTGAGAACTAAGCAGTCCCTGTGTTACAAGCCAGGGGACACATTAGCAAGCACCACAGAAAAAGAGAGGGACAATAATGATAAGTGGAGTTTTTCTAAAGTGTGCACCCCTTGTGGCTTGAAATGTACTTCCCTTATCCCTTCTGTTCTTTGATGACTTTACAAGTGGTACCTCCTACAGGAAGCCTTCTTTGGCCATTCCAGCCAGAGGTCATGCCTCCTTTCTTTGAATTCTCACAGCACTTCCGGTTTGTATTCCCTATTTCAGCACTTCACACCGTGTTTTGTGAATTACACATCGACACAAGTGCATCTCACTGCCCAAGAGCAAGCACCCTTTGCCCTTGAATGTTCTTGGCACCCCTGTCGAGCCAATCTGACATGAAGATAGAAAAACAACAGATTTAGGAGGGACTTGGACTGCACCTTTAAAATAGTTACTAGCAAATCATTTTTTTAAGAGGAAGAAGACTTCAGCAGAATTCTGTTCAAATTAAATCTAACATCAAACCTCAATAAATAAGATTTGGGTATATATATACTATCGTTTCAGAACAATTTGCTGAAAAGACTATCCTTTCCCCATTGAATTACATTAACTCCTATGTCAAAATTCAACTATATATGTGTGGGTGTGTTTCTGGACTCTCTATGCTGTCCCATTGATATAACTGTATCTATATCTATATCTGTATCTATATCTACCTGTCACCAACACCATCCTTTTTTGACTACTGTAGATTTTTAGTAAATCTTGAAATCAAACTTTTTCTTCTTTTTCAAAATTATTTTGGTCATTCTAGATCCTATGCACCTTCAAACACATTTCAGAATAAATTGGCTAATTTCTACATCAAAATCCTTCCTGAGGATTTTTTTTTTTTAAATTAGGGTTGCACTGAACCTATACATACATTTAGTGAGGGCAGCTATCTTAACAATATTAAAAATTCCAGTCTATGAACATGGTAAATCTTTCCATGCATTTAGATTTTCTTTCAATTCATTCAGCAATGTATTATAGCTTTCAGTGTAAAGCTCTTGCACATCATTCATTAAATTCATTACTAAGTGTTTTTATATTATTCATGGTGTTTTAAAATTTCATTTTCTAATTGTTAGGTGCTAGTGTATAGAAATATAATTTATTTTTATATGTTGACCTTGTATCCTGCAACTTTGTTAAAATTACTTAACAAAATTAATTAAAATTAATTATCTCCTTTTTTTTTCTTTTGGAGATTCCATATTTTCCACATAGCCAATCATGTTACCAATAAAAGAGAGTTTTACTTCTTCCTTTTTTCAACCTGTATGCCTTTTTCTTTTCTTGCCTTATTTCACTGGCTAGATTGTCCAGCACAATTTTGAATAAGAAAAGTAAGAGAGAAAATTCTTGACTTATTCCGTCTTAGGAGGAAAGCATTTGGTCTTTCACCATTGAGTATGATGATAGTGATAGGTTTTTTGTATATGCTGAGGTGAGGAAGTTTTCCTTGGATTTCTAGTTTGCTGAGAATTAAAAAATCAAAAATGCATGCTGAATTTTGTCAGATGCTTTCCTGAAACTACTTGCTATGGGTTGGATATGATGGGTTTGTCCTAACCAAAATTCATTTTGAAATTTGATCCCCAATGTGGCGTGTTGGGAGGTGTGGCCTAGTGGGAGGTGTTTCAGTCATGGGTAAGATCCCTCATGAATGGTTTGGTGCCAGTCTCGTGGTAGTGATTGAGTTCGCACTCTGTTGAGACTGCATTAGTTCTCTTAGGAGTGAATTAAGTGAATTAGTTCCGTGAGAATGGATTGTCATAAAGCCAGGACACCCCTTAGGTTTTGCCTCCTCTTCTTTTTTTTTGAGACAGCATCTCACTCTGTCACCAGGCTGGAGCGCAGTGGCGTGATCTCGGCTAGCTGCAACCTCTGCCTGCCAGGTTCAAGCAATTCTCCTGCCTCAGCCTCCAGAGTAGTGGGACTACAGGTGCACGCCACCATGCCTGGCTAATTTTTTGTATTTTTAGTAGAGATGGGGTTTCACCATGCTGGCCAGGCTGGTCTCAAACTCCTGACCTCGTGATCCGCCAGCCTCTGCCTGCCAAAGTGCATGAGCTACTGCGCCCAGACAGGTTTTGCCTCTTCTAATGTATCCAGTCCCCTTTGACCTTCATTGCCGTATTGTGACACGGCATGAAAACCCTCATCCCAGAAGCCAGGACCATGCCCTTGAACATCCTAGTCCACAGAACTGTGAGCTAAATAAACTTTTTTTCTTTATAAATTACCCAGTCTCAGAATAAATTGGTTAATTTCTACATAGACAATCTTGTTACCAATAAAACATATAGTTTTACTTCTTCCTTTTTCCAATCTCAGGTATTGTGCTATAACAACACAAAATGGTCTAAGACAAAGACACTATTGATACAATTTCCCACCCCCCACCTTTATTCTGTTAATGTGGTGAACTACACTGATTCCTTTTGGAATATTGAACTAAGTTGCATTTTTTGAGATAAACTCGACTTGGTTATGATGTGCTTTCCTTTCTAGATACTGCTGGATTTGATTTGCTAATATTTTGTTGAAGAATTTTTCAGCAGGGCACAGTGGTTCATGCCTGTAATCCCAGCACTTTGGGAAGCTGAATCAGGTGGATCCCTTGGTTCAGGAGTTCGAGACCAGCTTGGCCAACACGGTTGAACACTGTCTCTACTAAAAATACAGAAATTAGCTGGGCGAGCCAGCTGTGGTGGCATGGGCCTGTAGCCCCAGCTACTCAGGAGGCTGAGACAGAAGGACTGCTTGAGATCAGGAGTTCGAGGTTACAGTAAGCCATGACTGCACCACCTGCACTCCAGCCTGAGCAACAGAGATAAGGGCAACCTTATCCCAAAAAACAAAAACAAATATCTTGTCTCAAAAAAAAACAAAACAAAAAAAACAAATCAGCAAACAAGAACTGGAGTAAATTTTCTTAAACTGAAAACGTTTATTAACAAAAAACAATGATAAAACAATGGAAGAAAACAAGGACACTACCCACTATCACTAGTTCTATCCATTATTGTACTAATGATCCCTGCCAAGGAATTCACACACACACACACACACACACACACACACACACACACACACACACAGAGAGAGAGAGAGAGAGAGAGAGAGAGAGAGAGAGAGAGAGAAGAGGCATAAAGACAGATGGAAGAAATAAAAGTGCCAGTATTCACAACCAATATGAAGTTCCACACAAAATCAAAGAGAATCCCCAGGAGCTGCACACCTTTGGACCCTGAAGGATTCTCATACCCTCATTAAAAAGAAATTAACCTGTAGAAGGTATAAGACATGAGGCCTTCAAAGAGAAAACAGCATGAGAAAGCTCTGGAGGATAGCGTGATGGCCACACAGCAATGTGAATATACTTAATGCTACTGAAATGTACACTTAAAATTTTTAAATGATAAATTTTAAGTTTTGTATATTTTACCACAATGAAAAAAAATACAGAAGAAAAAGAAGAAAAAGAAGCTGAGTGGTGGTTCACACCTGTACACTCAGCACTTCCAGAGGCTTACGTGGTAGGATCACTTGAGTCCAGGAGTTTAAGACCAGCCTGGGTAACATAGTGAGACCTTGTCTGTACAAAAAACAAAAAAATTAGCCAGGTGTGGTGGCATACACCTGTAGTCCCAGCTACTTGGGAGGCTGAGGTGGAAGGATTGCTTGAACCCAGGAGGCTGAGAATAAAGTAAGTCATGATTGTACCACTGCACTCCAGCCTGGGCAACAGAGCGAGAACTTGTCTTTAAAAAACAAAACAACACCCCCCACCCCAACCTGCAAAAAAAAAAAAAAAAAAAAAAAGAGGGAAAGAGAGAACATAAGATCTGCAGATGGGCCAGGTGTAGTGGCTCATGCTGGTAATCCCAGCACTTTGGGAGACTCAAATGGAGGATTACTTGAGCCCAGAAGTTTGGGACCAGCCTGGGCAACATAGTGACACCCTGTCTCTAAAAAATTATCTGGGCACAGTGGCATGTGCCTGTAGTCCCAGTTATCAAGAGGCCAAGATGGAAATATTGCTTGAGCCCAGGAAGGAGTTCAAGGCTGCAGTGAGCTACGATCACACTACTGCACTCCAGTCTGGGTGACACAGCAAGATTCTGTCTCCAGAAAAAAAGAAAGACCCTCAGGTTTTACAGTATGGACAGCCAGGAGAGCAAGGACAAGGTCCAGGGAGGACAGAGGTACCAGCTGGGAGTGGAGCTTGGACCAGGAGGGAACTGAGGCCAACACTGGCCTCTCCCCAAGGAGTATTCATGGAACTTCTCTCCCGCTCCTTGTCACCCTAGGAGCAACCATGAACAGGGCACCGAGCAGAGCAAGTGAGTCTAGAGCCCAGGCTCTAAAAACCACACTGGCTGACTGAGTGACCCTTTGCAAGCCTCTGATCCTGTCTACGCAACGGGGTTAGAGGATGTAATTCACAGGGTGTAGGAGATCGGTCAGGGTGGTGGGAAAAATTATAAAGATGTAAACCTTCTTGGAAGACCGGAAGATTTGGCAAAAGCTTTGGGAAAGGGGTTATGGCTGAGGCAGCCTAATCCTCTTACCTTGAGCTAATAGTAAAGAGCAGATAACAAGGGAATGTAGAGGAGCTTATCTAAATAGCTTGCTGTCCTAAGACTGACCTTTGATCATCCATGGGCAGAACTGCTCTCTGCTCCAGTTGGCAATGTTAATTACTCACTAATGGTGTTTACTTGAGACCTTTGTCATTAAATCTGTACTAAATAAATGCGGAGCCTCTCTGGCTGATCGGGATGGCACAGGGACAGTCTTTGGAGGAGCCAAAGCCGTGCCAGCTCCCTGGCTGTGCCCTCTCAGGCAAAAACCTGTGTAAGTGTAATTTTTCATCTGTCGCTCAGCCAGTCTACTGGCCAGACTCGACAACAGGGAAGATGTGAGAACCCAGAGAATACACTGTCGTGGATGTGCTCCATAAACAGAAGAGAAGGCACAGCCATGGTGCAGCGTGGCCCTTGCTCAGAAAGCTCCCAGGCCAGGGCCAGGTTGAGGTTGAGTGGACAAGAAGGCCTGCAGGCTCCTGTCGAAATCACGGCAGCACTTCACGGAGTAGACCTGGCACCCCAGGTGGGCCTGAAGGAACCCCCAGGGAGAGAGAGGGGAGGCAGAGAGGACCTGTCCACCCTGGGATGCATCTACCTGGGACTTGGCCCATGCCGCGCTGAAGAAGCACATTGCCAGAACACACCCCAACTTTGAGAGGGAGCCCACTCCAGGTTCTACAGTTCCCTAACAAGTCAGAGAATTCTTTGACCATTTTCTGGAAAACATGTAAGCCTTCACCACTTCATGTCCCTTCCCGACCAGACCTTTACCACATCAGCGGGATCCAGGAGTATCAGTCATGGCCTGTGAGCTGAGTGGGAGCTGGGACACCCGCACGGGCATAAGGGACTTACCTAGCAGCATTAGGTGGGTGTCAACCTGCTGAGTGGTATGACACGCCAGGCGATGGGAGTTTAGGAAGGGACAAGATCTGTGAGACAGGAGTGAGCAAAGGGATGTCTCAGAAGAGACATCAGAGCCAGGCCTTGTATAAAGGACAGCGGGGAAACAGGAGACAGGCCTTCCAGAGGGAGGAACAGCAGGGTCTCACACTCGGCAGTGGGCCTGTCAGGGCTGCTACAGGAAGCAGTGGGATGGGAGTGATTGCCTTGCTCATGGATTCCATGAAATGCTGCCATGTGTCAGAGAAAGTGCTGGGATCCAGGGTGGAGGTCCCTGATCATTTATTCTAGTGACGAGGATGACCACACAGCTGGCACCAGGGCTGGCTAAGGGCAGATGCCTGATGTGCCACTCTCAGGGGTAATTAGAGCGCCCTAAAGCATCACCAGCTGTGGGAAAAGATGGAGAAGTCATCTCCAGAACTCAGCTCGAGGATGGCACTGCATGTGGCTGGCATCTCTGGAGTGGGGACTGGCAGGTGGGATGTCTCAGATGCCCGCTCAATAATGACACACGCTCACTAAGCTGCTGTCCATAGTGTCTGTGTCAAAGCAGAGCCATTTCCATCCCTGGGCTCTCAGGGTGCGTCCGTTTCTTTGCCTTTTTTAGCTTCTAGAGGCTGCCTATATTATTTGGCTCATAGTCCCTTTCTCTGTGTTCAAATCATAAGTGTGTAGGCCGGACACTGTGGCTCATACCTGTACTCCCAGCCGTTTGGGAGACTAAGGCAGAAGGATCGCTTCAGCCCAGGAGTTTCAGACCAGCCTGGGCAACATGGTGAGACTTCACCTCTACAAAATACATAGAAATTAGCTGGGTTTGGTGGTGTGCACCTGTGGTCTCAGCTACTTGGGAGGCTGAGGATGGAGGATCAATTGAGCCCAGGAGGTTAAGGCTGCAGTGAGCCATGATCATGCCACTGCACTCCAGGCTGAGTGACAGAGTTAGACCCTGTCTCAAAAAAAAAAAAAGTGTATTGTGTACATGCATGTGTGTGTGTGTGTGTGTGTGTGTGTGTGTGTGTGCATATGTATTCTAACTGTATTTAGTTTGCTAGGGCCAGTCTAACAAAGTTCCACAAACTAGGTGTCTTAACAGAATTTGATTGTGTTACAGTCCTGGAGGCTAGAAGTCTGATATCCAGGTGTGGGTAGATTGGTTCCTTCTGAGGGCTGTGAGGGAGGGTCTGTGCCATGCCTGTCCCCTAGCTTCAGGGATGTAAGTCATCTATGGCATTCCTTGGTTTGTATAAGCACCACCTTGATCTCTGCCTTCATCTCCACATGATGACCTCCCTGTGTGTCCGTGTCTAAATTTTTCCCTTTCATAGGGACATCAGTCATGTTAGATTAGGGAGTCACCCTACTCCCGATGATCTCAACTAATTACATCCTGATGACCCTACTATTCCCAAATAAGGTCACATTCTGAGGTACCAGAAGCTAGGGCTGCAATATATGAATTTTGGGAGGAACACATAAAATTTCAACCTATACCATTAACACATATTAAAGCAAAACATAACCATTAAAAGAGAAATATCTGCCCATATACTATGAAGGGTCTCCCCTGAATCACAGTGCTGCTTGCATAACATTTTAGAAAATGTGAAGAAGAAAAATAAATGGTGCATTGCTAGCAGCTCTGCATTCAAATCAGTTTCCTCATCTGTGAAATGGGGACAGGGACAGAACCTGACCAGTTGAGTGGGTGAGAGGATTAAATGAGATAATGTGAGTAAAGCGCTTGGCACAGAACCTGGCACTGAGTTAAGTGCTCAGTACACACCAGCTATTCTTATCACTGCTGTCACCAACACCTGGTGTTACGACACCAGGCTGTGTCCCTCATGCCAGGGAAAGTGCTTAGGAAACTACAACCCTGAGGTCAGGGAGGCAGCAGGGAGACTGTGAGCAGGCGGACGGGTCTGGGAGGCATCTCGGGCCAGCCCAACTTGGCTCTGGGCATCTAGAGACCCCAGGGGAGCTGCCCAGCTGGCTTGTGTGGGCCAGGGCTGGGAAGGAGGCCTCTGGCTTTCCCAGCAGCTCATTCCATGCGTGGGGGCTGGCCAGGATGTGACATCTCACATGCTGGGCCTGGGCGGATAGCCTGACACCTGCAGTGAGTATACAGGGTGAATTAAGCAAAGATGTGCCGGAGGATGCAATGCAATCCCAGGGGAAATCCTCAAGCCATGGAAAGCCTCTCTGATGCCCAAAAGGTGCCCGAGAAGGCTG